>JAJONQ010018392.1:0-47720 GCA_036250385.1 Solanum microdontum
AGTTGAATTGAACTTTTGTTTAGTTTATTTAGACTTTAGAATTTGGGGCTTTAGGGTTCACTTTACTGTGTTTTATTACTTTGTCATATAAAAATTGAAATGGGTCACATGACTCACATTATTAACTAATTAAGTAATATAATTTAAATATTTAAAATTTATTTAATAAAACTTCGGTTCTTCGGTGCACCGTAGTTTTGGGACCCTTGCACCAAACTCTGAACCGAAGAACCGAACTTCCAAAAATAAAGAACCGACACCGAACCGAAACACCGAAGAACCGACACCGAAAAATCGAAATAATTCGGTTCAGTTCAGTTTTTCGGTTTTTCGGTATTTATGCCCACCCCTACTTCATACTCATCTTTGAACAATACTGATGCATAAGGAACATAAACATTTCATAAGTCATGACAAGGAAAGTAACTCATAATACAAACTAAGTAAGGCATACATCATTACATTAAGCATTTGAATCAACATTCTTCATTAGCTTTCTTTTGAGCACATTTATTCATTAGACATAAGACATTGGAGAATCACACCAAAGCCCTCTCAAAGCGTACTTGTGCAATGCATGGATGACATCCCATACTATCACGCACACTTCATAGAACCTCTCAAGCAACCAAGGCACGTATCTCACATGATGGGAATAAGCATTAACCGACATAGACCATGTGATCTTGAAATGGAATCCGGTGTCTATCCCACACCGTAAAGGGTCGGTCTACTTACCTAAGGTAGGACCGGTAACATTTTAGCTTAGGTGGATCTGCTAGCTAAACCTATGTGGGCACATAAGTATGGGATAAAAAAGATGTTCATTGGAACCCGACCTAACATGGGGAGAGTTTTCATCTTACCATATCCACTCGGTACTTAGCCTCTATTCCCATAGAGTAGTTCATTTTCATTAATCATTATTACACTTGAGATGAATGCCATCGGCCTATCGACCCATGGTACATTGTTACACACATGAAAGGAATGCCATTGGCCTATCGATTCATGGTATATTTTTAGGGTAACTCATTGAATCCTCAAGAAAGGAATGCCATTGGCCTATCGATTCAAAGTTCATCATTACATTATTATACACATGGAAGGAATGCCAATGGACTATCGATTCATGGTACATTAGTTCATTGACTTATTATGAAAGGAATGTCATTGGCCTATCGATTCAAAACATAGACTTAGAGTACTTTCATTAGTCATTTATGAAAGGAATGCCATTGGCATATCGATTCATATTCATTAAGTCAAGACACATTCATTATACTAGAAAAGGATGCCTAAGCCTACCAATTCAATTTTCATCAATCAACGTTACTTTCATTTACATAAGAAAAGGATACCCTAAGCCTACCAATTCAAGAGGTAACATTACATTGAAGAAACCTTTCACATAGGTCATCATCATTCATAAGTGCATAATTGAGAATGACCTTTCAATAATAGCACAATTGCATTGTAGACATGATCATATTACTTTCACTGAAATCATAAACATCTACATAACATCATTATTATACACTAACCTTCACACTTTGCCCTTCAAGGCCATGGATCACAATTCACCAACACACCTAGAATACTACAATTTAGGCATGAATAATGACATAATTCAATAAATTAAATCAATATAGACTTAATCTCTTCACATTCTTCCATAATCAATCAACCCAACACAACTCACAACTTAGAATTTTGGGGGAAATCATGGGTTCAAGGGGAAAATTCATCATTAATTCAACAATCCATTCATAATTCATCACATATAAGCCTTTGAAAAAGTTTTGGAATTAAACTTATGCTTAGATTGAAAATCCTACTTTTGGGGGATTTTTGGAAGTTTGAAATCATCTTTTGAAAGGGATCCTTGAATGAAACTTAATCAAGGATGAAGACTACCATACGTCTATTGATGAAATTCCACGAAAATTGGTTGAGAAAGGTGAAATCTTGAGCTTCAAGCCGACTCCTTCTTCTCCGATGGTGGTTTCTAGAGAGATGATATTTGGGGAAAAGGGTATTTTCTATTTTGTGTTTGTGAATAATGAATTGAAAAAGGGTGTTTAATACTTTTAAAAGCCTTAAATAACTCTAATTAACCAAAATAAACCGTCCCCAACCCATAATTAATTAATTAGGAATTTACCATTTAACCCTTACCTTGGTAGAGATTGGGCAGACTTGCAGTGGTGACCTACACCCCTAGACCTTCGGACCATAGGTGGGGTGACGCCCCGCCCTGCAGGTCTGTGGTTTGGGTCTGCAAGTCATCATTTAGGGCCTTGTCCTATGGACCACCCCCATGAGGCATGGATAGACCTACGGGGTGTAGGTCTCATCCGTAGGTCCTTGAATATTTGACAACTTTTGGTTTTTAGTAGCTTTGGGGGTTAGGCTTTAGGGTCCTCCTCAAGGACCCTTGGTTGGTCCTTGGGGAGTCTTACCTTGACATTTAACCCCTAAATCCCTCAACCTAAGCTCAAGAAGTCATTTTACAACTTCAGATCCCATATCAAACTCAAAAACAAACTCGAAAGGCTCTAGTTTCACCCACTAGTTTTTTCAAGTAGTTACATTATCCCTCCCCCCCCTTAGGAACATTCATCCTCGAATGACACTTTAAACACTTTAGGGAAATAAAGACTCAATACTAGCAGTCCATCATGCATGAAACATCTTTAAAAATGCACAAAACTAGAAGGAACATCAACTCCATCTCAAACATACTCCATGCAACACAAGAAAGTAGGAACTACATTTACAAACTCATTATGCATGAAAACTTCAACATTTCTCATTTCATTGGGGGAATTACCTTCTTCCAACTCAAATCATGCTCATCATATCACCATGAAGCAATTATGCAATTATTCTCAAAAGCACATTAAGCATGTTCAACAATTCACCATATGAAGCATACACGCAACTCATACTACATGCACATCAACATGAGGAACATAAACTATAAAAACTCATTTTCTCATTTAAACATGAATTCATCTAGAACATGTATAACATAAGGAGACCATGGAAACACATAATCACACATGACTCCAAAACATGAAACAAGCCAAAAATAAACTCTTGGTCTCAAGCGTGAATAGGAATAGAAGGAAAGAGATAAGGATATCGGAACTCTTAACAACCTTACTATTCAACATACTATCTCCCCCTTGGGAGTAAACCCATACTAAGGCTAACATGAACATAACATAGGGACCATAACAATACATTCACAACTATAAGAAATCATCAAAATACCGGTGCCTTAATCCGGAAGAGCTCCCTTGTCCTCCTTAGACCAGAGTGCATAGAAATGACCATACTTTGGAACATTAGGATTCGGGTCACTTAGAGAAGCTTGTTTGGCCTCTCTTTCTTTGGCCGTGAGAGTAGGGCAATTTTTCACTTAGTGGTCACTCTTTCCACAACCATAGCACCCATTTGTACCGGCTAGGCACTTTCCATGATGCTTCTTCCCATAAGTGGTGCAAGTAGGTTTAGAAAATAGAGGTCCACTTCCTTTCTCTTTGTTAACCGTAGGAGTGCTTGAAGAATCTTGGTTAGAGGCTCTCTTTTTGAACCTTGGTTGACCTTGCTCGTCGGATCTACCTCTCTTCAACTCCCTATTATTTCTCTTAAGTTTGGACTCCTCAATTGATTGAGCATCTACCATAAGCCTAAAGATGTTCATGTCATCATGGAGCATTGCCGTACAACATTCTTCCTCAACTAAGTCGGACACACTCGTCACATATCTACTCATCTCATCCCTCGGGTTAGACACCAAAGATGGAGCATACTTAGATAATTGTGTAAATTTCAAAGAATACTTTTGGACATTCATGCTACCTTGCCTAAGATTGATAAACTCCTCCACCTTAGCCTCCCTCTTCTCATGGGGAAAGAACCTATCAAGGAATTCTTTCTTAAACACCTCCTAACCTATGGGACCCACTCCTACTAGCCTATTTCTCTTCTATTGAGTAAACCAAACTTAGGCAACATTCTTCAATTGGTAAGCTGCTAGTTCCGCTTTTTCTATAGAAGTCAGCCCCATAGAATCAACTACCTTATACACCTCATTCATAAACTCTTGGGGATCCTCTCCCACCTTAGAACCTAGAAACATCGAAGAGTTCATTCTTACAAAGTCCCTCAACCTAGAGGCCATAGTGCTCACAATAGGGTTCACATGAGTCTCAACACCCCTAGTGGCTTGAGCTGTCATAGCTTAGGCTTGAGTAGTTATGGCTTGAGCCATCATCAAAAGAGCCAACCTAACTTCTTCATAGGACATAGCCGGAGGATCAACCGGAACTTGATTGCCTTTAAGAACTTGATCACCTTGAGGAATTCCCTTATTCACGATCTCCTCTTCCATCCTTCTTATGGTTGCCCTTCTTGTATTCATATTCTATAAACACACGAGAAGGGTTAGGAAAAGGACTTTTATAGAGCTAAACTCAATGTCACGACACAAAGAGTAATGAAAAAAGTGTAAATTCCTAACGTCTTATAGCCTCTCATTCATAAATGTGGCGTAGTTCACACTCATGAACAAGACTCTATTCGATGTGGTTTATGAGATATCATCCTAAAAATCATTCCCAACATCTTGTGCTCTGATACCATGTTTGTAATGACCCGAACCTATACCTCGAACATCACACAATGTACAAGACTCTGAGGAGCCTCATACAAGCCTCATAACATTCATAACTTTAGACATATAAATAGTACGGAAATTAATATCATTTTAGTCCATACAATCAAAAACTTCATTTAAAACTGACAGCGGAAGTCTACTTGTCTCACATGACCATTTAGTACAATCTTGAAGGGTCACGGCCCTTACAACAGAAAGTCTAAAAAATGTCTAATATAATGAAATACATGAAACATCAATAAAGCACTTGTCCTTGAATCTTTGAGGACATACCACAAGCTTTGGAAGATAGATGATCCAAACTTTGAACTATGAGAACTCAACTCACTTGCCAGAACCTACACTTTGTAGAAAATAAGAGAAATATGGGTTAACACATTTAATGTACTAAGTATGATAGCCATGCAAAAATCATGCTTAAAAAGGACATTTGGTTTGAAAACCATGCATTATGCCAATTTTGAGAAACATTAAGAACTTTAGTAAAAGAGTCATAAGATACAACCATAATCAACATATAAGTTATTTCATCACATTAAAACCTTCACCTAAAGTAACCCTAAGCTATACTTGTGCAATGTATGAATGGCGGTCCATACCACCATCCATACTAGGTACCACTTTGAGGCCATCATAGATGAACTTACCATTCTTCATACTCATCTTTGAACAATACTCATGCATAAGGAACATAAACATTTCATAAGTCATGACAAGGGAAGTAACTCATAATACAAACCAAATAAGGCATACATCATTACATTAAGCATCTGAATCAACATTCTTCATTAGCTTTCTTTTGAGCACATTTATTCATTAGACATAAGACATTGGAGAATCACACCAAAGCCCTCTCAAAGCCTACTCGTGCAATGCATGGATGGCATCCCATACTACCACGCACATTTCATAGAACCTCTCAAGCAACCAAGGCACGTATCTCACATGATGGGAATAAGCATTAACCGACATAGACCATGTGAGCTTGACATGGAATCCGGTGTCTATCCCACACCGTAAAGGGTTGGTCTACTACTTGCCTAAGGTAGGACCGGTTACATTTTAGCTTAGGTGGATCCACTAGCTAAACCTACGTGGGAACATAGTTATAGGATAATGAAGATGTTCATTGGAACCCGATCTAAAATGGGGAGAGTGATTATCTTACCATATCTACTCGGTACTTAGCCTCCATTCCCATAGAGTAGTTCATTTCATAAATCATCATTACACTTGAGAGGAATGCCATCAGCCTATCGACCCAAGGCACATTATTACACATATGAAAGGAATGTCATTGGCCTATTGATTCATGGTACATTTTTAGGATAGCTCATTGAATCCTCAAGAAAGGAATGACATTGGCCTATCGATTCAAGGTTCATCATTACATTATTATACACATGGAAGGAATGCCAATGGCCTATCAATTCATGGTACATTAGTTCGTTAACTTATTATGAAAGGAATTCCATTGGCCTATCGATTCAAAACAAAGCCTTAGAGTACTTTCATTAGTCATTTATGAAAGGAATGTCATTGGCCTATCGATTCATATTCATTAAGTCAAGACACATTCATTATACAAGAAGAGGATGCCTAAGCCTACCAATTCAAGATTCATCAATCAACATTACTTTCATTTACATAAGAAAATGATGCCCTAAGCCTACCAATTCAAGAGGTAACATTACATTGAAGAAACCTTTCACATAGGTGGTCATCATTCATAAGTGCATAATTGAGAATAACTTTTCAATAATAGCACAATTGCATTGTAGAGATGATCATATTACTTTCATTGAAATCATAAACATCTACATAACATCATTATCATACATTAACCTTCATAGTTTTCCTTTCAAGGCCATGGATCACAATTCACCAACACAAGCATGAATAATGACATAATTCAATAAACAAAATCAATGTAGATTTAATCTATTTACATACTTCCATAATCAATCAACCCAAATCACAACTCACAACTTAGATATTTGGGGGAAATTATGGATTCAAGGGGCAAATTCATCATAATTCATCATTAATTCAAAAATCCATTCATAATTCACCACATATAAGCCTTTGAAAACGTTTTGGAATTGAACCCATGCTTAGATTAAAAACCTACTTTTGGGGGATTTTTGGAAGTTTGAAATCATCTTTTGAAAGGGCTCCTTGAATGAAACTTAATCAAGGATGAAGACTACCATACCTCGATCGATGAAATTCCACGAAAATTGGTTGAGAAAGGTGAAATCTTGAGCTTCAAGATTTCTAGAGAGAGGATATTAGAGGGTAGTTTCTATTTTGTGTTTGAGAATAATGAATTCAAAAGGGGTGTTTAATACTTTTAAAAGCCTTAAATAACTATTATTAACCAAAATAAACCGTCCCAAACCTATAATTAATTAATTAGGAAGTTACCATTTAACCCTTACCTTGGCCGAGATTGGGCAGACTTGCAGTGGTAACCTATACCCCTAGACCTACGGATCGTAGGTGGGATGACGCCCTATACTGCAGGTCAGTGGTTTGGGTCTACAAGTCACCATTTGGGACCTTGACCTACGGACCACCCCCACAAGGTGTGTATGGACCTACGGGGCGTAGGTCCCATCTGTAGGTCCTTGAATTTTTAATAGCTTTTGGTTTTTGGCAGCTTTAGGGGATAGGCTTTAGGGTCCTCCTCAAGGACCCTTGGTTGGTCCTTGGGGAGTCGTACCTTGATGTTTAACCCCTAAACCCCTCAACCTAAGCTCGGAAAGTCATTTTACAACTTAAGACCCCATATCAAACTCAAAAAAAAACTCGTAAGGCTCTAGTTTCACCTACTAAGTTTTTCGAGTCATTAAAACATCGCACATGCATCTCATGACAATAATGAAATCACACATATGTGGGCTTTGATGGTTATTATGTGGTTGATAGTGTAATGACCCGGAAGGTCCTTTTTGAAAACAGAGCTAATATACGAGCATATAACTTAAAAAAAATTATGTGATGAAAACAACCAAAGAGAAGAAATTTATTAATGAAAACAATTAGTGTTTTTCACCCCACTTTTCTTAGCTATGACTCTCAGCAAATCTACGAGAAGAGTAATTAAATTTATCTTTTTGAACTATTTAACTAACAATCATCATTTTTTGATTGGTGAATTGTAGTTGCAATATTGGAAAAAAAATCTCTATTAAAAGTTCACGGCCATTTGTGAAATGACTAAATGTGCACCAATTTAATAAACAAAAGGGATTATTTGCGCGCCAAGTAAAATATTATGTCTTATAAATCATAATTTGAAGCTAAAGAGGAAATCAATTGTGCAGTAAACATGCTAATTCATTTATAGCAAATCAGCTGAAAGTCTTGCCCTGTTACCTTGTCCTGTCCCAATTAAAATTTTGCAAACTATATATTGACCCGCCTTGCCCTGTCCTGCCCGATTTGAGCACTCTTGTGCCCTGCCCCGTTAAGCTCTCACACCAGTTTATTGGTTTCATAAGCCGTAAATCACAAAAATACAATTGGTGACGTTACTTAGTTATACTTATTTCTTAAATGATTTATTATTCCTTAACTGTTGGTATAAAATTTAATTAGTTGTAACTTTTTAAAATCAATGGAAAAAAACACTTTAGCTATAAAATTTGATTAGTTATACCTCAGTTTAACTAATGGGACATTTAAGCCTAGAAAAAGTACAAAGCTATCACATAAAAATAAGGGAAAAGGGTCTGAAAAATACTCCAACTTTAGCTGAAATTGTTGTTACGACACTAAACTTTATGGAGGACCTTTTACCCCCCCTGCATTATTTAATAGTATATTTTAAAGGTATATATGTGCCCACGTGGACACATTCCTATTTTTAATTATGCAATATTTATGATGTCCACGTGGGCACATATATACCTTTTAAAATACACTATTAAATATTGTAGGGGGTCATTTCCAAAGTTTGGTATCGTTAGAGCAATTTCGATCAAAGTTCGGATATATTTCAGACATTATTCCCTAAAAATAAAAGAGACCCACTTTTTTTGAAAAAGAGTTGCTAAAGTCGAAGCACACTTTTAGCAATTGAAAAATGATGCGAGCTTAGTATAAATATAATATTTACAGCATATGGGGTCTAATAGGTTAGAAAATAAAACTTTTTTCGTAGGATAAATGAGTAAATAAATAAATATGTTTTGGTATTTTTATCTAACAATGAAATACTATAACCATAACAACTTTTGATATAAGTCGGTCAAAGCTATTAATTTTCAATATACAAAAATTACCTAAGAACTGACGAGAGATCTCAACCTGACACTTGATCCTTATACTTGACGAATTGAAACAAAGTTTTGATCATGACGATAGGCATTGCATTTTTCAAGTTCGTTTATAGTTTCAATATTGTCTCAAATAACAAAAACGAATTGAAGTTTCAGATTATTGAGGGACAAAAAGTTTGACTAAAGAAAAAAGGGGAAAAAATTATTTGTGTCTATCTTATTTTTCACGCGTATTATAATAAATTTTGACAATGCAAAGTTATTGAGTGCATATTGTGTGTCACATGTGCGTCACACGTGCATCCTGTGCATCACACGTGCATCCTGTGCGTCACACGTACATCTCATGACAATAATGACATCACACATATGTGGGCATTGATAGTTATTATGTGGTTGACAGTGTAATGACCCAGAAGGTCATTTGTGAAAACAGAGCTAATATACGAGCATATAACTTAATAATAATTATGTGATGATAACAATAAAAGAGAAGGAAATCAATTGTGCACTAAGCATGCAAATTCATCTACGGTATATCGGCTGAAAGTCTTGCCCTATGCTAAATTTAAGTTTGCAAGTCCACAATTCTTAAAAGGTTTCATTTCTTAAGTTATACAAAAAAAAATATGATCACAAAACTATAGAACTATGTCGTATCGACAGTACGGGCACTGAAGAGCACCCATCAACATCCAGTCAAGGATGCAATCATAGTGATATTCGTGGCAGCAAGGAAGAACTCATAAGAGTTTTACCTCATCGAACTTGGTCGTACATATAACATATGTGTCAAAATCTCCACATCCCTCATCCCATAATCGGATCAATAGAAATGTGTCGACAATGACACTCGGCTCATGGTGTGGTTGTACAAGAAGTGCCTCTAGAAGAGCATGTTGCGCCTCCAGTACCTGTGGAGGAGCATTATCGTTTGCCTCTCGGTAGTAATGACGATGGTAATGAACAAAAAAACAAATGTAAAGAACAAAAATAGCTACATAAAAATAAAAATAATACAGCTCTGGTAGTGTCTTCACCGACTCTGACGAATAGCTAGACTGTCTAATCTCTGCCTTAATATGCCATGAAAAATCAGCACCAGCACAAGTACTCATAATTTTGGATCAAATTTGAATCTCTATAAAGAGAAGTAAACCAATCATTGCACTTGAAAAATATCAGTAAAGAAATTTATATATTTCTACTCATTGAAAAATGTGTCAAAATTAAATGAAAAAATCCAAGACAAATCACACTAAAATATTTGCTCCCGAATCTTCTTACTCAAATATAAAACAAAAGATCGAGCATCTTTGTGCATTACAAGTGTATTTTGTGTCTCACACGTGCATAATGTGCGTCACACTACATCATCTGCATCACACGTGCATCTTGTGCGTCACACGTACATCTCATGAAAATAATGACATCACACATATGTGGGCTTTGATGGTTATAATGTGGTTGATAGTGCAATGACCCGGAAGGTCATTCGTGAAAACAGAGCTAATATACGAGCATATAACTTAATAACATTTATGTGATGATAACAACAAAAGAGAGGAAATCAATTGTGCACTAAGCATGGAAATTCATCTATGGCAAATCACCTCAAAGTCTTGCCCTATACTAAATTTAAGTTTTCAAGTGCACAATCCTTAAAAGGTTACATTTCTTCAGTCATATATAAAAATATTATCCCTAAACTACAAAACTATGTCGGATCGATAATATAGGAACTGAATAGCACCCATCAACATCCCGTAAAGGATGCAGACATGGTGATATACGTGGCCATAAGGAAGAACTCGTAAGAGTCTTACGTAATCAAACTCGGTCTTACATATAGCACATGTTTCAAAATCTCCTCAACTCTCATCCCATAATGGGATCAATAGAAATGTGTTAACAATGACACTCAGCTCATGGTGTTGTTCCACAGAAAGTGCTTGTGAAGTAGCCTTTTGCGCCTCAGAAGTATTTCGAGAAGCATAGTTGTTTGCTTCTCGGCAGCAATGACGATAGTAATGAATAAAAAAACAAATGAAAAGAACGAAAATAGCTACAGAAACATAAAAATAATATAGCTCTAGTGGTTTCTTCACCGGCTTTGACAAGTAGTTAGTTTGTCTAATTTCCGCCTTAATATGCCACAACAAAAACAGCACGAGTACTCATAATTTTGGGTCTAATTTGAAACTCTATAAAGAGGAGTAAACCAATCATTCCACTTGCAAAATATTATTAAAGAAATTTATATATTTCTACTCATAGATTAATCTGTCAAAATTAAATTAAAAAACCCAACATAAATCACATTAAAATATATGCTCATGTATCTTCTTACTCAAATATAAGAACAAGAGATCAAGCATCTTCGTGCATTACAAGTGTATTTTGTGTGTCACATGTGTATCACACGTGCATCTTGTGCGTTACGCCTACATCTCATGATAATAAAGACATCATACATATGTGGGCATTGATGGTTATTATGTGGATGAAATAGTAATGATCCGGAAGGTCATTTTTGAAAACAAAGCTATTGTACGAGCATATAACTTAATATCAATTATGTGATGATAACAACAAAAAAGAAATGAAATTAATTGTGCATTAAGCATGCAAATTCATCTATGGAAAATTAGCTAAAGTCTTGCCCTATGGTAAATTTAAGTTTTCAAGTGCACAATCCTTAAAAGGTTACATTTCTTCAGTCATACATAAAAATATTATCCCTAAACTACAAAACTATGTCGTATCGATAATATGGGAACTGAATAGCACCCATCAACATCCAGTAAAGGATGCAATAATGGTGATATATGTGGCCATAAGGAAGAACTCGTAAGAGTCTTACCTCATCAAACTCGGTCTTACATATAGCACATGTTTCAAAATCTACTCAACTCTCATCCCATATTGGGATCAATAGAAATGTGTTAACAATGACACACAGCTCATCATGGTGTTCCACAGGAAGTGCCTGTGAAGGAGCCTTTTGCGCCTCAGAAGAATTTCTAGGAGCGTCGTTGTTTGCCTCTCGGCAGCAATGACGACAGTAATGAACAAAAAAACAAATGAAAAGAACGAAAATAGCTACAGAAACATAAAAATAATATAGCTCTAGTAGTGTCTTCACCAACTCTGACAAGTTGCTAGTTTGTCTAATTTCCGCCTTAATATGCCACAACAAAAACAGCACCAGCACGATTACTCATAATTTTGGGTCTAATTTGAATCTCTATAAAGAGGAGTAAACCAATCATTCCACTTGCAAAATATTATTAAAGAAATTTATATATTTCTACTCATAGATTAATCTATCAAAATTAAATTGGAAAACCCAACATAAATCACATTAAAATATATGCTCATGTATCTTCTAACTCAATTATAAGAACAAGAGATTGAGCATCTTCGTGCATTACAAGTGTATTTTGTGTGTCACATGTGCATCACACGTGCATCTTGTGCGTTACGCGTACATCTCATGATATTAAAGACATCATACATATGTGGGCCTTGATGGTAATTATGTGGTTGAAATTGTAATGATCCGGAAGGTCATTTTTGAAAACAAAGTTATTATACGAGCATGTAACTTAATATCAATTATGTGATGATAACAACAAAAGAGAGGAAATCAATTGTGCATTAAGCATACAAATTCATCTATGAAAAATTAGCTAAAGTCTTCCCCTATGGTAAATTTAAGTTTTCAAGTGCACAATCCTTAAAAGGTCACATTTCTTCAATCATACATAAAAATATAATCCCTAAACTACAAAACTATGTCGTATCGATAATATGGGAACTGAATACCACCCGTCAACATCCAGTAAAGCATGCAAACATGGTGATATACGTGGCCATAAGGAAGAACTCGTAAGAGTCTTACCTTATCAAACTCGATCTTACATGTAGCACATGTTTGAAAATCTCCTAAACTCTCATCCCATAATGGGATCAATAGAAATTTGTTGACAATGACACTCAGCTCATGGTGTTGTTTCACAGGAAGAGCCTGTGAAGTAGCATTTTGCGCTTCAGAAGTTTTTCGAGGAGCATCGTTGTTTGCCTCTCGGTAGCAATGACGACAGTAATGAACAAAAAAACAAATGAAAAGAACGAAAATAGCTACAGAAACATAAAAATAATATAGCTATAGTAGTGTCTTCACCGGCTTTAACAAGTAGCTAGTTTGTCTAATTTCCACCTTAGTATGCCACAACAAAAACAGAACCAGCACGATTACTCATAATTTTGGGTCTAATTTGAATCTCTATAAAGAGGAGTAGGCTAATTATTCCACTTGCAAAATATTATTAAAGAAATTTATATATTTCTACTCAAAGATTACTCTGTCAAAATTAAATAAATAAACCCAACATAAATCACATTAAAATATCTGCTCATGTATTTTCTTAATCAAATATAAGTACAAGAGATCGAGCATCTTCGTGCATTACACGTCTATTTTATGTGTCACACGTGCATCTTATGCGTCACACGTACATCTCATGATAATAATGACATCATACATATGTGAACTTTGAAGGTTATTATGTAGTTGATATTGTAATGATCCGGAAGGTCATTTTTGAAAACAAAGCTATTATACGAGCATATAACTTAATATCAATTATGTGATGATAATAACAAAAAAGAGGAAATCAATTGTGCATTAAGCATGCAAATTCATCTATGAAAAATTACTAAAGTCTTCCCCTATGGTAAATTTAAGTTTTCAAGTGCACAATCCTTAAAAGGCTACATTTCTTCAGTCATACATAAAAATATTATCCCTAAACTACAAAACTATGTCGTATCGATAATATGGGAACTGAATAGTACTCGTCAACATCCAGTAAAGGATGCAAAGATGGTGATATACATGGCCATAAGGAAGAACTCGTAAGAGTCTTACCTCATCAAACTCGGTCTTACATATAGCACACGTTTCAAAATCTCCTCAACTCTCATCCCATAAAGGGAGCAATAGAAATGTGTTAAC
This sequence comes from Solanum microdontum, assembly GCA_036250385.1. Lineage (NCBI taxonomy): Eukaryota > Viridiplantae > Streptophyta > Magnoliopsida > Solanales > Solanaceae > Solanum > Solanum microdontum. Next base: position 13,994 of record JAJONQ010018392.1, read on the forward strand.
AATGGCACTCAGCTCATGGTGTTACTCCACAGGAAGTGCCTGTGATGGAGCCTTTTGCGCCTTAGAACAAAAATAGCTACAGAAACATAAAAATAATATAGCTCTAGTGGTCTCTTCACCGGCTCTGACAAGTTGCTAGTTTGTCTAATTTCCGCCTTAATATGCCACAACAAAAACAGCACCAGCACGAGTACTCATAATTTTGGGTCTAATTTGAATGTATATAAAAAGGAGTAAACAAATCATTCCACTTGAAAAATATTATTAAAGAAATTTATATATTTCTACTCATAGATTACTCTGTCAAAATTAAATTAAAAAACCCAACTTAAATCACATTAAAATGTATGCTCATGTATCTTCTTAATCAAATATAAGAACAAGAGATCAAGCATCTTCTTGCATTAAACGTGTATTTTGTGTGTCACATGTGCATCACACGTGAATCTTGTGCGTCACACGTACATCTCATGATAATAATGACATCATACATATGTGGGCTTTGATGGTTATTATGTAGTTGATATTGTAATGATCCGAAAGGTCATTTTTGAAAACAAAGTTATTATACGAGCATATAACTTAATATCAATTATATGATGATAATAACAAAAAAGAGGAAATCAATTGTGCATTAAGCATGCAAATTCATCTATGAAACATTAGCTAAAGTCTTCCCCTATGGTAAATTTAAGTTTTCAAGTGCACAATCCTTAAAAGGTTACATTTCTTCAGTCATACATAAAAATATTATCCCTAAACTACAAAACTATGTCGTATCGATAATATGGGAACTGAATAGCACTCGTCAACATCCAGTAAAGGATGCAAAGATGGTGATATACGTGGCTATAAGGAAGAACTTGTAAGAGTCTTACCTCATCAAACTCGGTCTTACATATAGCACATGTTTCAAAATCTCCTCAACTCTCATCCCATAATGGGAGCAATAGAAATGTGTTAACAATGGCACTCAGCTCATGGTGTTACTACACAGGAAGTGCCTGTGAAGGAGCTTTTTGCGCCTCAGAACAAAAATAGCTACAGAAACATAAAAATAATATAGCTCTAGTGGTGTCTTCACTGGCTCTGACAAGTTGCTAGTTTGTTTAATTTTCACCTTAATATGCCACAACAAAAACAGCACCAGCACGAGTACTCATAATTTTGGGTCTAATTTGAATGTATATAAAGAGGAGTAAACAAATCATTCCACTTGAAAAATATTATTAAAGAAATTTATATATTTCTACTCATAGATTACTCTATCAAAATTAAATTAAAAAACCCAACTTAAATCACATTAAAATATATGCTCATGTATCTTCTTAATCAAATATAAGAACAAGAGATCGAGCATCTTCGTGCATTACACGTGTATTTTGTGTGTCACATGTGCATCACACGTGAATCTTATGCGTCACACGTACATCTCATGATAATAATTACATCATACATATGTGGGCTTTGATGGTTATTATGTAGTTGATATTGTATTGATCCGAAAGGTCAGTTTTGAAAACAAAGTTATTATACGAGCATATAACTTAATATCAATTATGTGATGATAACAACAAAAAAGAGAGGAAATCCATTGTGCATTAAGCATGCAAATTCATCTATGAAAAATTAGCTAAAGTCTTGCCCTATGGTAAATTTAAGTTTTCAAGTGCACAATCCTTAAAAGGTTACATTTCTTCAGTCATACATAAAAATATTATCCCTAAACTACAAAACTATATTGTATCGATAATATGGGAACTGAATAGCACCTGTCAACATCCAGTAAAGGATGCAGACATGGTGAAATACGTGGCCATAAGGAAGAACTCGTAAGAGTCTTACCTCATCAAACTCGGTCTTACATATAGCACATGTTTGAAAATCTCCTCAACTCTCATCCCATAATGGGATCAATAAAAATGTGTTAACAATGACACTCAGCTCATGGTGTTGTTCCATAGAAAATACCTGTGAAGGAGCCTTTTGCGCCTCAGAATGAAAATAGCTACAGAAACATAAAAATAATATAGCTCTAGTGGTGTCTTCACCGGCTCTGACTAGTAGCTAGTTTGTCTAATTTCCGCCTTAATATGCCACAACAAAAACAACACCAGCACAAGTATTCATAATTTTGAGTCTAATTTGAATCTCTATAAAGAGGAGTAAACGAATCATTCCACTTGCAAAATATTACTAAAGAAATTTATATATTTCTACTCATAGATTAATATTTCAAAATTAAATTAAAAAACCCAACATAAATCACATTAAAATATATGCTCATGTATCTTCTTAATCAACTAGAACAACAAGAGATTTAGCATCTTCGTGCATTACACGTGTAATTTGTGTGTCACATGTGCATCACACGTGCATCTTGTGCGTCACACGTACATCTCATGAAAATAATGACATCATACATATGTGGGCTTTGATGGTTATTGTGTAGTTGATATTGTAATGATCCTGAAGGTCATTTTTGAAAACAAAGCTATTATACGAGCATATGACTTAATATCAATTATGTGATGATAACAACAAAAAAGACGAAATCAATTGTGCATTAAGCATGCAAATTCATCTATGAAAAATTATCTAAAGTCTTGCTCTATTGTAAATATAAGTTTTCAAGTGCAAAATCCTTAAAAGGTTACATTTCTTCATTCATACATAAAAATATTATCCTTAAACGATAAAACTATGTCGTATCGATAATATGGGAACTGAATAGCACCCGTCAACATCCAGTAAAGGATGTAGCCATGGTGATATACGTGGCCATAAGGAAGAACTCATAAGAGTCTTACCTCATCAAACTCGGTCTTACATATAGCACATGTTTCAAAATCTCCTCAACTCTCATCCCATAATGGGATCAATAGAAATGTGTTAACAATGACACTCAACTCATGGTGTTATTCCACAGGAAGTGCCTGTGAAGGACCCTTTTGCGCCTCAGAACGAAAATAGCTACAGAAACATAAAAATAATATAGCTCTAGTGGTGTGTTCACCGGCTTTGACAAGTAGCTAGTTTGTCTAATTTCCGCCTTAATATGCCACAACAAAAATAGCACCAGCACGAGTACTCATAATTTTGGGTCTAATTTGAATCTCTATAAAAGGGAGTAAACGACTCTTTCCACTTGCAAAATATTATTAAAGAAATTTATATATTTCTACTCACAGATTAATCTTTCAAAATTAAATTAAAAACCCAACATAAAGCACACTAAAATATATGCTTATGTATTTTCTTACTCAAATATAAGAACAAGAGATCGATCATCTTTGTGCATTACACGTGTATTTTGTATGTCACATGTGCATCACACGTGCATCTTGTGCGTCACACGTACATCTTATGATAATAATGACATCATACATATGTGGGCTTTGATGGTTATTATGTAGTTGATGTTGTAATGATCCGAAAGGTCATTTTTGAAAACAAAGCTATTATACGAGCATATAACTTAATATTAATTATGCGATGATAACAAGAAAAGAGAGGAAATCAATTGTGCATTAAGCATGCAAATTCATATATGAAAAATTAGCTAAAGTCTTGCCCTATGGTAAATTTAAGTTTTCAAGTGCACAATCCTTAAAAGGTTACATTTCCTCAGTTATACATAATAATATGATCCCTAAATTACAGAACAATATTGTATCGACAATATGGGCACTGAAGAGTATCTGTCAACATCCAGTCAAGGATGCAGTCATGGTGATATACGTGGCCACATGGATTAACTCGTAAGAGTCTTACATACTCGAACTTGGTCGTACATATAGCACATGTGTCAAAATCTCCATATCTCTCACCCCATAATAGAATCAATAGAAATATGTCGACAATGACACTCGGCTCATGGTGTGGTTTCACAGGAAGTGCCTTTGGAGGAACCTGTTGCGCCTCCGACGCCTATGAAGGAGCATCATCGTTTGCCTCTCGACAGCAATGACGACAGTAATGAACGAAAAAAATGAATAGAACAAAAATAGCTACATAAACATAAAAATATATACAGCTCTGGTGGTGTCTTCACCGGCTCTGACCAGTAGCTAGTCTATCTAATCTTTGTCTTAATATGCCACGACAAAATGAACACCAGCACGAGTACTCATAATTTTGGGTCAAATTTGAATCTCTATAAAGAGGAGTAAACCAATCATTGCACTTGCAAAATATCATTAAAGAAATTTATATGTTTCAACTCATAGAAAAATCTGTCAAAATAAAATGAAAAAATCCAACTCAAATCACACAAAAATATATGCTCTGAATCTTCTTACTCAAATATATGAACAAGAGATCAAGAATCTTTGTGCAATACAAGTGCATTTTGTGTGTCACATGTGCATCAAATGTGCATCTTGTGCGTCACACATGCATCTCATTACAATAATGAAATCACACATATGTGGGCTTTGATGGCTATTATGTGGTTGTCAGTGTAATGACCCGGAAGGTCATTTTTTAAAACAGAGCAAATATACGAGCATATAACTTAATAACAATTATGTAATGATAACAACAAAAGAGAAGAAATTTACTAGCGAAAACAATAAGTGTTTTTCACCCTACTTTTCATAGCTATGACTCTCAGCAAATCTACGAGAAAAGTAATTAAATTTATATTTTTGAACTATTTAAATAACAATCGTCATTTTTTGATTGGTGAATTGTTGTTGCAATAGTGGAAAAAGAATATCTCTATTTAAAGTTCACGGCCATTTAGAGAAATGACTAAATGTGCACCAATTTAATAAACAAGAGGGATTATTTGTGCGTCAAATAAAATATTATGGATGACTTTGAATCTAAGGCCAAAGATAAAAGAATTCTTTTGAGAGTTGTACCTTAATCCAGGCAAGAGACATTACACGAAGCTTTTAGGCAACTAAAATAAAAAAAAAATTCTCATTTTAACTTAAGAAGATTGTATCAAAATAATTGACAGTTTAAAATTTAAGACCTTAATATTAAATAGGGAAAAAGGACAAATATACCCCCAAACTATCGTAAATGGTATGCAGATACTCTCTGTCATACTTTTGGGACATTGGTGCCCCTGTCGTCCAAAAATTAGAGCAAATATGTCCTTCACTATAACGGAAGGAAGACAAAATAGGGACACGTGGCACAATCTTATCCGTTGATCCGATATTTAATAAATCTCGGATCGGTGGATAAGATTGTGATATGTGTATGTCCGTTAGTATAAAGGGTATAAATGTTCTAGTTTTTGGACGGCAGGGGCACCAATATCCCAAAAGTATGGTGGAGGGTATCTGCATACCATTTATGATAGTTTGAGGGTGTATTTGTCCTTTTTCCTTATTAATAAAATGAGTAACTTATAAACTATAACTTGTATTTTTATTTTTATTTTGCTTAATAGATCTTCAATTATGATGAATTTTTATATGTTTCCTTAAAAAAAAAAAACTATATTGAACCACCCAATAAAATTGTATCAAACAAAGTATATTGTGTCTAATTTTCCTGATATTTTGAGGTAAATAAATAAGTACCATTCACCTTTTGTTTAAATTCTTAAAAAGAATTCAAATTCACAATTAATAATCACTACATAAAAAGAAGAATATGGACAGGCTCGTACTTCAATGTTCAAATCAGGAGATTTCTCTTTCTGCTATGCTACTATATACTCTTCTTTTCCATATATGTTGTGTAGAAAGAGTGTTGATCGTGTGGTCCTAATTTATTTATTTTATAATTAATAGATTAAGACACGATTTTAATGATCGATCCGAAATCGGTCCAAGGCTTTATCGTGTCTAAGTTTTCTTACTAACTTGTTTGTTTCAAATGTCTATTTTTATTCACAACCTAGCACACTTTATTTAATTTTCACTCACTATTTCTGTCAAAAACAAATTTATCAAAAGTCAAATGTTTTTTGTTTAACTCGCCCTAAAACTGGACATACAAACAGTGGACAAAGCCACGTTTATGAATTATGATTCTTGAATTTACACTCACGTTGCATTAACATTACAAAAGAAGTTTATCATAAAAAAAATCATTCTTAGTTCCTTAACATTGGTATAGAAGATAAATCAAACATTTAACAAGAAAAAGAGTCACTAAAATACTGAAACATTTCATAAAGTAGTTCACCAACTTAAATATCAACTCAATGGGAGGAGTTAAAGATGGAAATGGGTGGAAGGTTGGAATTGAGTTTTGGTATTTCAAGTATCACCTTATTTAAATTCTTAGTCAAAATGAAGTTGACTTTTTATTTTATTGGTCTGCAAACTAGAAATTAGGTAAGGAATTCTGTTGACCGCAGGTTCACCGGTCTCACTTGTACAGAGCTAATGTCTAGTAGAGTCCTGCGAATCTGTGCGGAGACGTCTGTACCTTATCTTCGGGAGGCTACAGGATGTCTTCAGGAAGATTTCCTCTTTTGTTTCACTTTCATGCAGCTTGTGTCTTATTGGTTCCTTGAAATCTCACTTATTTCACTCTCTCACAGAATGGCTCGCACGTGAGGCGGTGCGGCCTGGGGTGATGCACCCGGGCCTGCAGACAGAGCCACAGTTTGGGGTAGACGCCGACCCCGATGTCGAGGTAGGGCCACAGCATAGTCCCGAGATAGGGAGGAGGAGCCCCCGGCAGCATATGTACCTCCACAGCCAATGGGGTCGGGGCCATCCCAGCCACCACCCGCACCAGCTGTAACTCCTAAGCTTCATGCCTTACTGGCTGAGATACTAGCAGCTATTGGGGAGATGCGACAGGCACCAGCACCAGCCCCAGCAGCACCATCTTCAGCATCCGTTCCAGAGCCACAGGGTCAGCCTGCCGCAGCGGTACCAGAGGTTTAGCCACCACCAGTTCATGTGGCCGCCCCGCTGGACTTATAGGACAAAGAGATGCCACTACGCTAGTAGAAGATGCTCGGGGTATTCCAGAGGTTGGCACCGCCAATATTCTCAAGGGCGATTGGGGAGGACGTCCACGAGTTCCAGCTCACTTGCCAAGAGCATCTACAGTCATTACGCCTCTTGGAGTCGAGAAAATCTGACTTCACCGCCCATTAGTTTCGGGGGCCAGCCAGGCAGTGGTGGCGTATGTATCGAGAGTCCAGGCTAGCTGGATCGCCTCCTATATCTTAGCGTGATTTCTCAGAGGCTTTCTTGGCCCGGTTCATACCACAGAGCATCAGAGATAGGCTTCGTGATAAGTTCTCCAGATTGGAGCAAGGCCCTAGGACCGTCTCAGAGTATGAGGCGAGGTTCCATGAATTGTCTCGCCATGCTACCATGATCCTGCCCACGGAGGAGGAGAGAGTTCGTTGTTTTGTAAGTGGGTTGCGATACCGTCTGAGAGTCGACACAAAGCATTTGGTTTTAGTAGGCCGTTCATTTCTTGATGTGGTCGACCATGCCCGATCCATGGAGCATATTCATTACGAGGCCCAAGGGGGCAGTGATAAGAGGGCACGCTACCAGAGCAGCTACAGCGGGCACCAGACTAGAGAGGGACTCCTATAATAGGCCCCGCTAGAGGTTCTAATAGGATCAGTCTAGCCGGCATGTTCAGGCGACATTACCTACTTCTGAGGGAGGCCAGCATCAGCAGGGTAGTCCTAGTACGGGCCAAAATTCGAAGGGATCAGATTCCCTCCCTTCCTACCGCGGTCGGGTTACTATAGGGTGTTCAGCTTCAGGGTGTTATGATTGCGATGCTCTTGACCATTGGTCTAAAGGGCGCCTCCGGCAAGGGCGAGGGGCGATTGTACCAGCTCCCAATGCACCTAGACCAGTTTCAACAGTGCCCTCTCCAACTAGAGGTGGTGGTCAGGACTAGGACCGTAGGGACAGCCGACAAGGTACCAGAGGTGGAGTTCGGGGAGGCAGGTCAGAGGTAGATCGGACACAGCGGGCAGAGGTGCTCAGGGCCAATTCTACGCAGCCCCGGTGAGGGTGACGGCTGAGGCATCTGATGATGTCATCACAGGTACGCTTTTATTATGCCATCAGCCTACTATAGTATTATTTGATCCCGGGTCCACATTCTAGTACATATCTATTTATTTTACTCCATGATTGGGTATGAGGTATGACTACTTGGCAGAGCCATGTTTCGACACCGGTGGATGAGTACTTAATAGTGGATCAGGTATTGTTATCATGCTTAGTGACTATCCAGGGTTATGATACTAGAGTTGATCTTATTCTGCTAGATATGGTTGATTTCGATGTGATTTTGGGCATGGACTGGTTATCCCCCTACCATGCGATCTCAGAATGCTATGCCAAAACCGTTACCTTAGCCATGTCTGGCATTCCCACGGTGTTGTGGCAGGTTGCTTATAGTCACACACTGACGGGGATCATCTCTTTTATGTGGGCTAGGCAGTTGGTTGCTTTTGGGTGTTTAGATTATTTGGCCTATGTGCGAGATGTGAGTAGGGATGACCCTTCAGTTAACTCAGTTCCTGTGGTTAGAGAGTATGCAAATGTGTTCCCCCCGTCCTATTTCTATTCCACCTTACTGGATGGCTCCTGCAAAGCTCAAGGAGCTCAGTGTTCAGCTATAGGACCTCTTAGGTAAAGGTTTCATCTGTTCGAGTCTGTCGCCTTGGGGTGCTCCTATTTTGTTTGTGAAGAATAACGGGACTATGAGGATGTGCATTGACTACAGACAGCTGAACAAGGTGATGGTGAATAACCGTTACCCCATGCCTCGTATTGATGACTTGTTTGATCAGCTTTAGGGTGCCGCTGTGTTTTCTAAGATTGATTTGAGGTACGACTACCATCAGCTGAGGATTAGGGTAGCGGACATCCCTAAGACCACATTTAGGACTTGCTACGCCACTATGAGTTCCTTGTGATGTCTTTTGGGTTGACTAATCCCCCTACTGTCTTCATGGACTTGATAACACGTGTGTTCAGGCCATACCTTGATTCATTTGTTATCGTCTTCATTGGTGAAATACTGGTATACTTGCGGAGCCGAAGTAAGCATAAGCAGCATTTAAGGATAGTGCTCCAGACTTTGAGAGATCAGCGACTTTATGCCAAGTTCTTAAAGTGTGAGTTTTTGGCTTGAGTCTGTAGCATTCTTGGGGCACGTAGTGTCCAAGGTGGGTATTAGGTTTGATCCGATGAAGATTGAGGCTATTCGTGATTGGGACAGGCCCACTTATGTGACTAAGGTTGGTAGCTTCGTCGGGTTAGCGAGGTACTATTGCAGCCCCTTTGACTCGGTTGACTTGCCAGGATGTTCCCTTCGTGTGGTCAAAGGAGTGTGAGATGAGCTTTCGGAAGCTCAAGGAGTTGCTTACTACCGCTCTTATATTGGCTCTTCCAGTTGATGACGAGGGTTTCACGGTATATTATAATGCATCTGGCGTTCGTTTGGGTTATGTATTGATGTAGCGAGGCTGGGTTATAGCTTACGCGTCGATGCAACTTAAGCAGCATGAGCACAACTACCCCACCCATGAGTTGGAGTTGGCAGCGATAGTTTTCACGCTTACGATTTTGAGGCACTATCTATATGGGGTTCATTGTGAGATCTACATTGATCACTGGAGCATCTAGTACCTTATGAGCTAGAGGGACCTTAACTCTAGGCAACGCTGTTGGATTGAGCTCCTGAAGGACTGTGACCTCTCTATTTTCTACCATTTGGGCAAGGTGAATGTAGTAGCGGACGCCTTGAGCCGGAAGGGGGGGAGTATGGGTAGTCTAGCCTTCATTTCTATTTCAAAGCAACTGTTGGCTTTGGACATCCAGTCCTTAGCTAACCGAATGATCAGACTTAATATTTCAAATTCCAGACAGGTGTTAGCCTATGTGGGAGTTCAGTCATCTTTGCTAGATCGGATCTGTGGTTGTCAGTTCGAGGATGAGTCTTTGGTGGCACTCAGAGATCGGGTGTTGGCAGGTGATGCTAAATAAGCTACCTTAGATTCGGATGGGGTTTTCACATTCGGTGACCGGTTGTGTCTTTTGAGAGTTGGGGGTTTGATTCAGTTGATCTTGAGCGAGGCCCATGATTCCAAATATTCCATCCATTCGGGCACAGCTAAGATGTATCGTGATTTGAGGTAGCATTATTAGTGGAGCGGCATGAGGAGAGATATTACCGATTACGTATCCCATTGTTTGTGTTGCCAGCAGGTGAAGACCGAGAATTTGAGGCCGGATGATGAGTTCCAAAGTTTACCCATTCCGGAGTGGAAGTGGGAGCGTATCACTATGAATTTCATTTTGGGGTTGCCTTGGACTTCTAGAGGTGTTGACAATATTTGGGTCATCTTGGATTGATTGACCAAGTCAGAACACTTCCTTCATGTTCATACTACCTTTAGTGCCGAGAGGTTGGCTCGTATCTATATTCGGGAGGTGGTTCGTCTTCATGGTGTGCCTGTTTCTATCACTTCAGACCGGGGTTCACAGTTCACTTCGGGCTTTTCATGAGGAGTTGGGCACCCATGTCCACCTTAGCACAGCATTTCACCCATAGACGGATGGCCAATCAGAGCGTACTATTTAGGTCCTTGAGGATATGTTGCGGGCCTGTGTTATAGATTTTGGAGGTCAGTGGGACTAGTTCCTACCTTTGGCAGAGTTTGCGTACAACAACAGCTACCACTCTAGTATTCAAATGGCCCCGTTCGAGGCCTTATATGGTAGGCGTTGTTACTCTCCAGTTGATTGGTTTGAGTCTACAGGGCCTAGGCCGCGTGGTATAGATTTGCTTCAGGAGGCCTTGGATCAAGTGAGGGTGATTCAGGATAGGCTCAGGATAGCTCAAAGTAGACATCAGAGTTACGCAAATCATAGGCGTCAGCCGTTGAAGTTTGCAGTTAGTGACCGGGTATTTCTCTGAGTATCGCCCATGAAGGGGGTTATGAGATTTGGGAGGTGGGACAAGCTTAGCCCCAGGTGTATATGCCTTTTTGAGATTTTGAGAGCAGTTGGTGAGGTTGCCTATGAGTTAGCTTTACCTCTAGCACTATCAGCTATCCACCTAGTGTTCCACGTTTCGATGTTGCGCCAGTATGTTCCAGATTAGTCTCATGTGCTCCAATATGATTCAGTTGAGTTGGATGATAGTCTAACCTTTATAGAGGAGCCGGTTGACATTCTAGCCAGAGATGTCAGACAGTTGCGGTCGAGAGCCATTCATATTGTTAAGGTCCGTTGAAGGAACCGTCCATTCGAGAAGGGTACCTGGGAGACCAAGCAGGAGATGCGGGAGCAGTTCCCCAGCTTATTTGAGCCCTCAGGTATATCCCTATCCTTACTTTCGCGAAAGAAATTTCTTTTAGTAGTGGATGTTGTAATGACCCTTAAGGTCATTTCTGTGTACCCGCCTTCCTTTCGTCATTTAGAGCATTTCTATAGCGACCCCAAGTCATTTATGACTTGCTGGCACTGATTGTTCGGTCGTCTGGTCGTTCTTTTGGGTTTTATGACCGCTTTCTTGTTTTGGAGCTTTTAAATAGTTGACTTTAGTCAAAACGTCAGGTAAACGACCTCAAAATGGAATCCTGATAGTTTCATCAGCTCCAGAATGGCCAAAATAGGCTAGTAAAATGGTTGGCGCGTGTATCGAGGCCTTTGGTGCGTGTTTGGACCATTATGCGTTTTAGCCTTTGAAATTTGGCCTAAGGTTGACTTTGGTCAACATTCTTAGAAAACGTGCTCGGATGAAAATTTCATCAGCGCGGTTAGCCCCAAAATGTCGAATTTGGTCTAAAACGACCTTCGGTTCGACTCCCGAGGTCTCCGGACTCATTCCGAGCCCTTCGGTGGATTTTGGTTAAAATGACCTTTGGGAGTGGATACCACTTTTATCTAGATGACCTCTGATGGAAATTTTGACTGCGTCGTTGAGTCCGGAATGTCAAATTTAGTAGGGTAGCATATCTATTTTATTTTTATCGGGTTCCGAATAAATTCCGAGCACCCTGTCGGAGACTTTAAAAAAATAGCAATAGCTGAAATCTGGTGCAGCCCTTTTAGCGACCATAGTTTGGGCTTTTAACGACCAGGTTTTGCGTTTTTTTAGCGACCAATTTCGCCTTTTAAAAGCCCCAATTCAGCTTTCGGCCCTCATTTTAAAAGTGTGATATCTTGAGTTATAAAGCTCCAATTTGGGCAATTCAAGAGGCTAGGTTGTGAGATTTTTTTAGGAGAACGCGTTGATGAGCTCGTAAGCTGCTTTGGGACACTCGTTTGAGGTAAATTATTGTTTTCACCTGCTGCCATGGCTACTTTGTGGGATATTTTATTCAATTTGTGGGATATTTTAGACTTGATTTCTCCTTCATTCTAAGTCCAAATTTGATGATTCCAGTGGCTGTTTTGAGTGGTTTTTTGAGAAAAATGTCGTGGAAGTATCGGAATTCACGGTAGACCTACCGTTTCTGGTAAATTTACTGATTTCAGCTGCTGTCCCATTTCTAGTTCTTGAGAAAATCCGAGTTTTGGTTGCATGTTAATATTGTGATGTTTTCAAGTCCCGAATTGTATCCCATTTTGGGACATGATCTCGGAGAACTGATTAGGACCTATTTTTTAGGTTAATTTTGGAATTTCTAGCGCGGATTCCACTTTCCCCGTTTGGATTTGGTCTGTCTCCGTTTCTTGTAATTTCAGTGTCTAAACGGCCGTAATAACGTTGTGACTCTATTTTTGATAGCGTGGCAGTATTTCGAGGCCGTTCGAAAAGAGAAAGCTCCGGAGAAGTGATTTTGGAGTGCGCGTGATGACCGGCCTACAGGTAGGCTACGGCTTCCCTCTCTTAGATTGAGCTCGAGAGTGTGAATGCATATTGATTAGTTGGGTTTTGGGTTGGTAGTTATTTAATTATGCATAGGTGTTTAGAAATCATGTTTTTGGCCTATTTCAGGAATTATCGGGTAACTGTGACCATGCTATGTGTTATCAATTGACCCTCCTTGCTATGTGGAGTACTTGTATGCTTGATTACTGTTTATTTGAAGTATGTTGGGCCTTAGTTTAGGTTTGACTAGGACTTGCCTTAGAAATGCATGATTCGGAATCGATAGGCCTTAGTTTTGCCCCGATGCTGCTCGGCCGGCTTAGATCCTTGTAGACTCGTGTAACAGATTTGAGTCTGATATTTTGGGCCTTAGCTAGGCGATATACTTGCTCCGACGATAGTTATCCTTGTTTCTCTGATACTACGACTTCACGAGTTATGTCGGTGACACTAGGTTCCGCTCCGCGATTTGAAGGTTGTTTTCGATTCGGTTTCAAGGACTTACATTGATTGGCTAAGCATGGACGGCGTTCCACAAACATTTATGATCATGGATTGATTGGGACTTTTTCAGAAGCTACATTGGCACCTTCGTCGGGCATCCGAATTCGAGCTCCGACCTCAACCTCATTGATATTTTCGAAGAGCATCCGGTTGAAGATCCGGCCTCGATCACCCACACACTTATATAGAGCATCTGGTTAGAGGTCCGACCTCAGTTACTTGATACTTGTGATTGGTTACTTGGGTACTTCTAGTGAGCATCCGGTTCGAGGTTCGGCCTCCGTACTGTCAGATTCTACTAATTGGGGTTGAGGTTCTAGTTCGATGTTCTCGTCTTAGGTTCTCATATGTAGTTCTCTTTAGTTATAGTTATTTTGTGTACTCGTCGGGCTTATGGGGGTCCATTTGGGTTTTTATTTAAACTTGCGGGGTCTAGTTTGGTGTAGTTAGCTTATAAATTACTTTAGTTAGTTCTTTCTACACTCGTGTGCATTCCATTGTTAGTTTCGTTCTTGATCTCTTTTGTGTTATTCCTTCTTTTCATAGTGCTTTTACTTTACAAGTTTAGTCGACCTATGATGCCTACTCGGTACCTGTTGTTTTGGTACTCATGCTACGCTCTGCATCTGTTTCGTGATGCAGGTCCAAGCACTAGTGGCCAGCGTTGATCCAGTTTGGAGTAGTCTTATCCGGAGACGGGGGTGAGCACACGATGTTTTGTACTATTTCAGTCTCCATCTATATATATAGACTTGTCTTTTACCTTTCGAGACAATCCAGTCTTTGTGGTCCACTTTTGGGACTTGTACTTGTTTTGTTAGTAGCTCTGTACTAGTGACTTCCAGGTTCTCGGAGGGATCTTTATTTGTATATATGTTTTGGTTTGCTTCCATCTGTTTATATAGTTATCTTAATTTTGCCTACTCTTGTTTAGTTTCTGCCCTCAGACCCATTACTTGTTGTTCTGGGTTATGGGTTGGCTTACCTATTGGTGGCTTATAGTAGGTGCAATCATGACTCGAGTCCCGTGGTTCTAACACGGTCGCTTTATTGACTTATATCTAACTTAAAATAAATTTTGAATATGTTGTGTTTTGCACTAAAAAATAATGTTTATTACTCTCTTCTTTAATTCATTTTAAAACTTATTTTAAACTGTCTTATTTTATTAGGACATGGTATACTGGTAGCAGTGTTTTCATATATTATAGAGAAAAAAGAAAATGAACAAATATATTCATCTTCTTTGTGATTTTGAGTAAATAAAAGAATGCCATCTACCAATTCTTGTATATTTAAATTTTTATTAACAAACTTATATTTATAAAACTGGAAAAACTAATTATAAAATTAATTTTTAATTTCAAAAATAATACATGACTTTAAAAAATTAACCTACCTATTTTGTTACTGCTTCAAACCTCACTGAAATAAAAAAAAAAATCAATTCCTCTTATATTCAGGCATAAAATTAAATGTGTTTGGATCGGATCTTTATATAAAAGGGATTAAGGTTTTTTTAGTTGGATCGGGTTTGTGTAGCTCTTAAGGAAAAATGAATGAGGTAATTTTTTAAAAAAAAAAAATTCCTTTGATATTTCTGAAATATAGAAAATCAGTTTTATTATTATTCTTTTTTTTTGTTGATTCCGTTTATTAACGCAGAAGATAAATATGCCCCATTAGTTATAAGACAAACATGGTATACATGCACCACTTTCTTAACAAAAGATATATCCTTTCGAAATCACAAAGTTGAGTGATATATTTGCAATTTTTTTTTCTATATTAGGTATATTCAAAACATATTTTTTTTAAATGATTTTATTATTTTTAAGCTAGATACGCAAATCAAAAAGTTGAAATTTTTTATTTTGTCAATTTTATGATTTTTCGGATCTTTATTCTATATCACTGATTATTTTAAATCCTTAATTATTATCATCATATATAATTTTACGCAAAGTGTTTCATTCAATAAATACAAATATAATATATTTATTATAGATGATAAAATATTTTATGTATTTATTTAGAGTTATATTGTTTTGAATAATTCTATAACATTATTATTAGAACTTTTCAAATATTGCTATGATGTTTATATATGCGTACATACATATGAAATAATAATTAATAAAATCTGAATTTACAAAGTAGAAGAATTAGTGGCGACTTGCAAATGTTGCCACAAAGATGCTGATCTTTTTGTGGTGACAATAAAATATTGCTACAAAATATGATCTTTTTGTGGCGACCACATCGCCACAAATTACTAAGGGTGTGCATCGATCGGTTCGGTTCGATTTTATGTGTTAACTTGTGATATTTTGCATAATGACAAATTGAATTCATATCGCAGGGAATCAAGGAGCATAGTCTGGAGACTGATATAAATCAGCAGCTTCACCCAAGGAGGTAGATGGATTCTGATATAAATCAGCAGCATCAATCAAGGAGATAGATTGATTCAATCAAATCAATCTAAAAAGAATGACTCAATCAGATATTAATCTTACTAGAAGACCAAATCAATTCGTATGAAGCCAAAAAGGATAAAGCAAAGTCAGACAATCAAGATGACAAGCAGATCAAGGAAGATCACACTATGATGACGGGAGATCACATTGTGGTCCCAAGCGACAAGCTAAGACTCACACAGACTTGGTTTCAAGGCAGAATGGACAGTGTTGTAACTCAATCAAGGAAGAGGCATTCTCAATCAAAGAAACGTTACAAATCCTTGATTGAAGGAAACTCTCTTGGGTTTTCCTATTAGAGCTAAAATCAGCGCACTACTCAGCGTATAAATTAAGTCTCGGATAACAGTTGAAAGTGCACAACTTCACTTGAATTGTAATTTTTTTCCTCTTTCATAAAGTTTTGTACACACTTGAGTGAACAATTGAAAAAAAAAAAAAGGAAATATACCGAGTGTAGGTTATACAAGTAGAGGTCGTGTCAAGATAGAAACTCTGATTTGCATATCAGACAGAATTTAAGATCCAACTCTCTGTACAACCAAAGTCCTCTTCAAGATCTAAAGGAAATCCTTGAAACCTAAGGGGACTGGAAGTAGGTACCACGTCGGTGTTCTGAACTAGTATAAACTATCTTGTGTTTATTTACTTTCTGATTCGTTACTTATTATTAACATGCTTATCTAATCTGCAGGGAAAGTTGACTAATCTCACATATCAGTCGACTACGAATTTTAATTCACTCCCCTCTTAACTTTCAATTGACATCAGAGCAGGTCTCCAAATAAAGTGTTTAACCACACGTGAGCAAAGATCTATGGCAAACTATCAAATTTCTGGCACTCTACTTCAAGACAGACATTCCTCAAACCGACCCCCTTACTTTAATAGATAACACTACTCTCACTGGAAAGATAGATTCAGAATTTTTGTTTCTTCAAACAATCTCCCAAGCATGGATTGTTATCAAGAAGGGTCCAAAGCCTATTTCTGCTACTGATAAGCCTTTTGATCCAGAATCCTTTGATATTACAAAGGAACAACAAGAGGTAATTCAAACTAATGCTAGAGCTATAAGCTTGTTATACTATGCAGTTATCAGAGCAGAATACGACAAGATCTCAACATGTGAGAATGCAAAAGAAATGTGGGACAAACTCGAAGTAACTTATGAAGGAACTAGCAAAGTAAATGAAGCTCGGATCAACTCTTTAGTGGATGGATATGAATTGTTCAAAATGGTAAACGATGAGAATGTAGACAACATGTTCTTAAGATTTAGCAAAGTAGTTTGCGAACTCAAATCTCTCAAAATGGTGTACTCTAACGAACTACAAGTTAGAAAACTCATCAGAAGTCTTCCCAAGGTTTGGAAAACTAAAGTTGTTAATCTTGAAGATGGAGATCTGAAAAAAATGACCTACGATGAGCTTTGCGGAAATTTGATGACCTATTAACAAAATCATATTAACAGATACAACAAGGATGGCAAAAAGATAATTGTCGCCTTTACAACTGAAGTATCTAAAATTGAGGAAGAAGTTGATGAATTTCAAAGTGAAGGAATGACTCTTATAAATAGAGGAGTTAGACAAATGTTGTTGTTGACACTCAATTTTGACCCTCCTCGATATGAATTAATTTCAAGCTTCTTAGATATCAAACGATTTGGAATAATTAGTTTATAAAATTCAAATATTTTTTCAAGTTATTTTAAAAGTAATTTTGTCATTTTTAATAATTTTGATAATTTTAAATACTAAATATGTATATTTTACAAATCTGTGTATAATTATGTCATTTTATGAATATCCAAAAAATCGTCTCAAAAAAATTTTAGTTTTACTTAAATATTTTGTCTAAATTGGTAGTTATATTTTTGAGTCTTTAGTTTTATTAAGCTAATTATTTTATTTCGGAAGAATTAAGAAGCTCCTTAGTTAATTATATCAATTCTTATTTAAATTATTAGCTGAGCTTATCCTAATTAACTAAGTTTGGCTACATTTTTAATTCCCCATTGGGTATAATATTAATTCCTATGGCCAAAGCTCAAATTCAATTCTAAATAGTTTGCATAATTGCACTCCATAGCAAACATAAATATTTTTATTTCGTTAGACATATACAAATGAAAGTTATGACTATTTCGCTATACATATATACAAAAGAAGCAATTGTATAATCTGTTTCGGTATACATATACAAAAGAATCAATTGTATAATCTGTTTTGTATAAAGTGAGAAAGAGAGAAAGACAAAAGAAAACTGGGCAGGGGAAGATCGTATTTGTATAATCATAAGTGTATAGGATGAAAATATATGCATTCGTATTTATATACAATTTTCTCTCGCTTTATACAAACACAAACGCAATGTATACATTTGTGTTTGTATAAAGTGAGAGAGGGGAGTGAGCGAGCGAAATCTGGGAGAGGGGAGAGAGGGGAACAAATATATATATATATATATATATAGATATACAATTTTCTCTCGCTTTATACAAACACAAACACATTTTATACATTTGTGTTTATATAAAAGCGATAGAGCGAGCGAGATTGGTAGAGCAACACGAGAGTGGCGAGCGAAATTCCACCAGGGAGAGAGGCGAAAATAGCAACAATTTGTTATGGGTACAATTAAATCAAATTATGTTCATAGCATTTAATTTGAATTAATAGTTTGCTATTATATACTCCCTCCGTTTCACAAAGAATGACCTAGTTTGACTTGTCACAGAGTTTGAGAAAATAAGACGACTTTTGAATTTTGTGGTCATAAATTAAAGTTATGTCAAATGTACAAAATTGTCTTTTAATCTTGTGGCCTTAAATATGTCACGTGGAAAGCTGAAAGTAAAATGTTACCAAAAAAAGAAAAAGGTCATTCTTTTTTAAACAGATTAAAAATGAAAGGAGGTCATTCTTTTTTAAAGTGGGGTACAATTTTTCCTTTTAATTTCCATCCAACCCATTTTCAAGCCCACCTAATTACCCGACCCGACCCAACTCTTCAGCAATAGGAACCCAGAATGCTCCAACGTTCACAACGTCAGCTTCCAACGTTGCAGCGTCAAACGAATCCAACGGAAAGCAAATTGCAGCGTCAAAATACACGGCGATTTCGAACGGCACGAACACTTTTTCTCCTCCAACGTTCACAAGCAGACGGAAAAAGGACACGGCGTCTCCAACAGCAGTACACAGTGAGTTCGCGATCGTACGATCACGTCTCCTTCTTCTTTTTCTGCCTGGTACAGCCTTTAGCCGCGTCTCTCTGCGCTCGTTCAACTCTAACATAAAGTGTCGCGGAATCGTCCTTGCTCTCCACCTCACTCGATTGCTTGCTGAAACAAGGGGATTTTCGTGCTGAAATGGGCTGATTCCGGAAGAAATTGGAATTTTGAAACTGTTGGGCCTGGTTCTAATCCGATTCTCCCCTCAAATCTCATCCGTTCTCTAGTATTTTTCCCCCAAAACCGAAACCCTAATTTTCTCTATAAATACCCCTCTTCTTCTATAGGGTTTGGCAATTCTAAACGGAGAAAGAGAACAACACGGAAAAATAGCTTTAGGATATACACGAAATACATTCGAAAGAGAAAAAGAAGAGTTATTTTCCATCCGAGTCTCATTCTTCTAGCTTGATCACCATCGTTCTTCTAAGTTAGTTCGAGTTGCTGCCTAGGCCTCTCGCTTGCTGTCCGGTTCGTGTTTGTGTGGTAGAATTCATCTCCCTGCTCGTCCCGTTCCTATTCGTTGTTCATAACGATGTAAATCATTCTTAACTCTTTTATTCATGTTGTTTTCAGTAGCATTAGACAATGATGTGTACTTTGATCAGTTTTAAAATGTTCTTGCGTGATGTGTTTAGGCTTAAGTTTCCTTCTGAGTCTTCTTCTTATTTTTCGGAAATGGGTGAAGTGTGTAATTCGTTTGCAAGATGACTTATCGCCTCTTTAAGCTGTTTTTTTCTCTTCGAGTTTCCCGGTGGTTGTGCTTATTTTGATTTTGGTTTGTTTACTTGTTAATTGCATTGATACTGCTCTGTTCGTATTTTATTGAGATAGTGTGCTTTATTCGTCACAAACTCACAACTTACATGTTTTGAAGTCGTCAAAGAATCTGTTCCTTTTTTTCTAGCGCTTATTTTTGAGTTTTAGATCAATTGTTTTGTTCGAATCAGTGGAGTCTAACTTTGTTACGGCTATCTTGCGGCATGATTGATTCTTCCATCTTTGATTATTTGATCTTGTTTCCAATAGTTTAGATGTTGTTCAATCCTAGTTTGCATATGTTTTTTTTTAGAAATTATGGGTACTGTTTCTCTTTATTCCATCTTATTCATTGAAAAAGAGTGGGGTATGAATCATAGTGTGTTTAAAACCCCTCTCTCATTCATGTTTTAAAACTTTATGCAAAACCATAGCATACCCTGTTATTTTTGTTTATTGGCTACCTTGGTTTGGTTGCTCCTCTCAAGAATTTGTTAGTTTTAAGATATTTTCCCTTTAGAAAAAATATGTTATTTTTGCCTTTGTTGCTTCATTTTAGCTTCATGGGTTGAGAGTAGTCGTTTAATCCTACACTAATTTGTATTTTCTATGGGCTTCAGTCGTTTACTGGTAGCATCTCCGTGGTTCATCTGCTTTTTGTTTTATTATTCCTACTCTTCTGTAATCTGTTTTTTTTAATAATATTTAGGAATCAGATACTATGTATTACATCATCATGTCTAGTTTATGCATATTAGTGATAATTTGTAGGATTTCCTGTGGACCCT
This sequence comes from Solanum microdontum, assembly GCA_036250385.1. NCBI lineage: Eukaryota > Viridiplantae > Streptophyta > Magnoliopsida > Solanales > Solanaceae > Solanum > Solanum microdontum. The sequence continues at coordinate 34,552 of JAJONQ010018392.1, forward strand.
TTTAATCTTTATAATATCCTTTAGTTAGAATTATGTGTTTGTTTGTGTAAATCATTATATATATATATATATATCTTTGCTTTCTTCTTCTCTTTTTTAGCATGATTTCCCTCTGTTCATTTTGGCTGGATTATATGTTAATATTTCGCCTTTTCTTGCATGTGAAATCTGCCCGAGTTCGCCACAAACTCATTCCTTTCCCTTGTATTTCGAGAGAGCCATAAAGGCTCAAATTCCCCTTATCGAGTCTGCCAGCCGTAAAATTGAAGAACAGGTCCCGGAGTTGAAAAATATGTAGTATATATACTGTTATACAGTGTGATACAGCCCCCGTATACAGCAGAAGTGGGCCAAAGAAGCACCCCAAATTCCAATTCCAGAAATTGTATTTTGTTTTTATTGGGCCTAAGTCCACTTCTTTATTATTATCTTGATAGATTTTAGGACAGGTGAGAGAATTGGGCCTAAGGCCCAAAGGAAAAACATTTCTTTATGTTAGACTTAATTTGTATTATATAATTAGTTTTATATGTAATGTAAAAAGAAAAGAGAAAAGATGAAGAAAGAGGACTAAAAAAGAGTGAATTAGGAAGAATTAAAAGAAGGTGAAGTTAGATTGTAATGAGTTCCACATTATAAAGTCCATTAAATAATTTCCTTCATACAATTAATAATAATTCTAAAACATTAAACATAAAGTAATAATTGTTGTTCACACGTATTTTTAGAAGTTAATGAAATTGTAGCAATAAAGATCTTTATTTTAAAAGGGCCAAATTATCGCCACATAATTCTCAACTTTAAAAAAAAGTTATATGTATTTAAATAATTTATTAAATATGAAAGAAATCACTACACACCTAATGAATGTCATATGCACATTTTATGGTGATATGTTCCCTATGCTTACCTTATTCAATATTTTTCTCTTTCAATATGCATGTATCAATGTCTCTTTTATTATTCCTCCACCCCCTCCCCTCCCCCCTCCCCCCCAATTTTGTTCTAATTCTAGATCCTTTGCGTGATTGTAGGAACGATTTTTGTGATTCATCTTCATTAGGTATTTTCTAATTGCATTTTTCTTCTTGTTTATATTTGTATACATCTATATGTTTACTCGATTTTCATAGGGTTCTGTTTGAAGAAGTTATTTTCACCAACATTAAAATATACAATTTAATTATGTTAGAATTCACTTTGATACAGATGAGGTAATACATGAATACATTTCCTTCTCTTGATTCACATATAATTGTATTTGAATGTTGAACACATTCACATATACATTTGAATACTTGTTATTTTTTTTTATGAATTGTCCAATTGAAAATATTAGTGCATTTGGATACATAAATACATTACATAGATTTGAATAAGCATTTTTACTTGATTGTGAAAATGTTTTCAACATTTCAAGTGGTTTTTCCAAATAAGTAAAATACACTAACATAAAAAATAAAATAAAAAAAACCTTTCATATAAAAGGAAAAATTATTACGAGTTTGACACATTTGTAGTACTATGTGTCAACAAAGATTTAAACAATTGGTTAGTATAAATTGAATAAGAATTAATAAGAAAAGATGGATTATAATAAAACTATTAGCAATTTTGCATCTTAAAAAGCTAGACGAATATACTTTATAAAAAAATCTCTATTTTTTTTAGGTCACCAATACTCCCCAGTCCCGATGAAAAGGTCAAATTTTATCCATTCATGTCCATAGTTGCAATTGAATATAGTATTAACTGATTCAATACCAGATTACAAGAATACTAAAAGAAGTACAATACCAGTTTGGCCAGTGAACGAATCATCAGCTTCATCTTTTAAATAATTACAAAGTTCAAAATGTATATATGAACTTTGAGTTTTCAAGGTGATTTTGGATCCTTCAATCCTTTGAGATTGCAAAAATGAGAGACAAATACAGTCTTTTTCTTTGCATCCTCTTCCTTCGTATCTCCAGAGACTTGTTTTCTTCGTAACTTCCGCAGCTAAAGTCCTCAAATTATCCATGTTCTTCTCAATCCGGACCAGAAAGGTATATTATATTATGTATATTCACACCTGCTTGCGGCAATACCTGGATTCTTCCTTCTGCATCATTTTTAAAGTTAACATTGCAAGTTTCAGAGCGTTCAATAAACACCATTTTTTCGCTTATATAGTAATTGTATACCGGATGGTCTAACCTTCTCCACGGTAGATTTGATGTATTAATTAATTGATGGACGGTGCAACCCAAAAGATATTGGGCAACGTCACTGCTGCATCACATTCTTAGGATCTGGAGCAAATTTCACAATTTAGGATCTGTTTGACTTATAACTGTAGTTAGATCTGTTCAAATTTTAGAAATGAACTCACCACCTCGTGTACTTTACATTCTCTCTGTTACAGCTCCCACAATTTGCAGAATGCATTTTGCCCACTATGAATACCATGGCTCGTCTTTGTTTATAAAATTGGTAATCTTAGCTTGCCATTGAACCTTTACGCGTGCGTAGGCTTCCTTCACTATAAGAAAAAATGGTCATCAACGAGGGAAATTTGGGTCGTTAAAAGGTCCAAATCCGGTCGCTAAATGTTAATAACGATGGGAACAAATCCGATCGTCGCCAATCGGACATTCAAATATATTGAAGGAAATAATACCATTCTTGAACAATCAAAACTTTTCCTAATATACAAAAATATTCACATTAGCATACATTCAAGATGGCTCGTACCAAGAAAACTGCCCTCAAATCCACAGACCACAGGTGATGTAAATAAAATGACTTCTTCCATTCAAAGTTATATAAACCTCTGATTTAGTACTATGGATTTCAATTTTTTTTTTAAATATTGGATGCATTAATGACCGACTGAACGACTCATTCAAAGATCAATGAGGAATATGCTAGAAAATAATTGGTGATGAAAGCTATTGGGATCAGATTCAGGTCAATAACAGACGAAAAAGGGAAATCTATCTAGAAATGTTAACTATTCTTCCTAAAGTTCCCTGGAAAGACGTAATATTTAGTGATTCTGCAAACCAATATTTAAATAATGCAAAAGATTCAGGTACTCTAGATGCTACTATCTTTTTTCTCTTTTAAAATTTCCACAAAATGAAGATCAACTACAATAAAAGCAAATAAAATTTCTAGGAACTGGGAAGGCGCTAACAAAGAGCTACAATTTTTAATTTGTAGGAACAATCAAAATATTCGAAAAGAAAACTAATTAGACTTGAACATTACCTATTTCGTAGTTACTTACAGTTTGTGCTTCAAAAATGTAATGAAATGTTAATTAACTTCATTACAAGGACTCCACAACACTACAAAGACTCCACTCTTTATACACTCCACTAGTACTATGAAGGCTTCTACAAATGTAATACAAATGGTGCAAGTAAAGGGAATCTTTGCCCTAGTTCTAGTGCATTAGGAAGGAAGAAGACGAGTTTATTTATGCTGAAACAAGAAGATAAGATGAATGTTCTGTCCTAATGACTGAAGTTGTGGCAATGAAAATAGATCTGGAGCATTGCATTAACAACAATCTACTACCAGTGGTCATGGAACTGACACACTGATTCTCAAGAAGATCTTAGATGGGATTTGGGAGGTGCCATGGATGATTGCTATGGAGATGAAGAGGATTAAACAATTGATAAGCTATAATACTGTGGAGATGAAGCACACATTCAGAGAATGAAATTAGTTGGCTGATTTTTTTTACAAACTTTGTTTTTAGTTTGGTAGGTGCACAAATAATTCAATTTCATCCAATACGAAGTTGCATCACATGAGAAGACAAAAATACATTTGTAATATACTATGGCACCGAACTCAAGAATAAAGAAATGCCAAAACATGCATTTTAATTCACAAAGAGGAGATCCAATACTAGATCTTTCGCAGCCACAAACAGAAACTACAACATTGTTACAAATAGGAAATGCAGCAGGGAAACAAACGAGCTATGAATGAGGTACATGGTCAGATGTTATGTTCAATCGGAAAGAGATACGAATTTGAGGACATACCTGGTAGCTCTGGACCCCTTTTCCAGTGGTATCAGTTCCTTTAGAGCTCATTCTGCAAGGGGTCAAGATTTAACAGCATGGTCCAACAACACTATCTCAAACTTCTAAAAATGAAGTGAACAAGAGCTTACCTCTATTGAAAAGATTGGGAGGAATCATTGGGAGGAATCAACACAGAGCTGAAGAAGTCTTTTCATTGCATTTGTGATGTCTAAGCAAAATTCACTCAAGCTCTTTGATTCCTACAAGATTGTCCAATTGAGACATGACTTTCTGAACCTGAAGACGCCATCCATGGCTGCTGGAGCATCATCAGAGAAGTGGCATCGGCCGGTCTCTAGAAGTTTCTAGGTTCTCTTTGTGTTCTTAGTTTAGTATGATTTAAGTCAAATTATCTCATTCTCATTTTTATAAATCCAAACACAATCAATATGCCGGTAGCCCACCTATAGCAAAAAGATAGAATCATTAGGTTGTGCCAGAATGCCAAAATAAGTAAGTTGCAAGTGACAATTCGAAGTGGTTGAAATCTTAGGACTACTACAAAGTTACTTTAGTAGCAACAGAACTTCTTAACACCTATTTTGCCCATTAAGGGTAAGAACTACGATACAGATAACACTTCTCAAAGAAGAGCAATGCACCCACTAATATATACATTTCCATAAACTCAAATAAAAGCTGGACCCATACAAAATTTCACTTCTCAGCATATGTGGAAACATATATTTCCTTCTGTATTTTTCACATTCAAATGGCATACCACTTACCAGTGCAATATTCCACAAGTACTCTAGAAAAGTAAATATTAAAGGCAAAAGCATTCAATATGAATCTCTGCTTTTGAATCCAACCACCTTTAAAAGCAAGAGTTTCTACTCATTGTTTACAAATTCCTAGTGTAAACAAAAACCATGTCCATAGAGAACACAATCGTTTACCAGAGACAATCTCTCCGCCTTCTATACTTACTATTTAATCTTTTCACGCCTAGAGACTTAGGTATGTAGCAATATTTAAACTGAAGTGTTCAACATTAGTTCTCAGTCAAGTGAAACTATGTTGGTCAATATTAAGCTACCATTAATACCAGTGGACTCTGCAACTATGGATAATGCCACTGAAGAAGCAGCAATGGTGTGTAATTGTGTGATATTCATTGATTCCGGTGTTAGAAAATCAATAATGGCAAAGGTGCTCTATAAAAATCCCCAACCAACCATTCAAGGAAAGTATGTGATCTCCAACTGATGCGACGGATTCTTATTATAGTGATATTGAAATTAACACCATGTCTGCTAAATTTATAAATTTGCATCAATTTCCACCTGATGATGTCAGATTCAACTTCCTATTTGATCCTAAATCCTGTTTATATACATCAAAAAGTAGCAAGGTTATCAAGACTATTCCAGCTGTAGAAGTAGTTAACACTATAGCTGAGAGTGGTGCTTCTATACACCAACAACTTGATAAAGTACTTGATGCACTTTGTTCTCCGCCCAATGACACTGGATTCGTGGTTGATCTTGCAGACTCTTGTTTTGTTGTGTTTACTTTCAGTCATCAGGAGCCTACAAGGTCTAAATTTTCATTACTATGTGTTCAGGCTCCAACAAAATTACTAGATTGCATTACGGCGAGAGTGTTTGAGTGGGAATAATTGTTAGTGGAGTTTAGTGAAGCCATATTTTCAGTAGTCTACAACAATGACAAAAAATGCCTAATTTTTTTTCATTTGGAGAAAATGAGCTTGGTTATTTTGGGTCTAATCGAGATTAGTGAATTACCAGGTGGTCTTCTCCTTTTCTTTGAGAACTCTAAGCAAGAGTTTCTCAAGTTTTATCTTACAGACTTCCTAAGCTCATACAAAGTGGTGTTGCCATTTACTTTTCTACAAAGGGCAATCTGGAGAAGGCTGAAACAATTCATATCTTGGTTGTGATGATTTTAGCTGAAAATAGAACCTATACTAGGCTTAAGGCAGAAAATATTGTCAAAGCTTTTGACCCTTGGGAGCAGATAAATCAATTAAATCCAACGTTTTGTGAAATCTATTAGGAACTCCTACATGGAACCTTTGATGGAAACTTGCTCCTACTTAGAGCAGCATTGTCAAAGTTTTGGCGTGTTTGCGGTGCTCTTATATGCTCAACAGGTTACAAAGTTATCTTACCAACATCTATAAAGCTTTCTCTCATTTATGCTAAACTTTATACCGAGGTTCTTGAAAGCACAACATGCTCTATTAGCACTGAGAATGCAAATGGAAGAGAGAATAAATCTTCTATTGGATCACTGGACCTAGTACTTGTGTTTGGGCATGCTCTATTTTATTTACACAAAGTCTAAAAGATACCAATAGTTGAAATTGTTGGGTATGGTCGATTCACTAATTTTCCTTGTATCACAACTTTCATAGTATTTGGAGATCCACAAGGTTTGCCACTAGATGGATATCGATTAGAGAAGATTGCTAGGGAAGTAAGCAAAAGTTCAGAAGAAATAAAGAGAAGTTATATATTTAGTGAAGGATCAGTGTTACATTATGGTGAAAAATTGGAAAATGGAGCTTGGTGGAGTCCTTGGAATGACTTAAAGACTCCTCAGCATGTGTATATTATGCCCAATGTAATGGATGTATCCATTCTCCCTGATCAATGGAGACGGCGTGAGCATGCTATGACACCAACAAACTTTGGCATATCATTTACAACTCTACTATTAAACCGGCTAGAGACATTTCTGGGGTATAAAACTTCCATCCCGAACCTTGAGGGCAAGGTTCATATCAGGGACAGAATAACTGATGTATTGTTATGAACCCAACCAAGATGGAGGATAGTTTCAGAAAAGTTACAAACTATTTGTGGGACCTGAGTTAGGAATAGTAGTTAAATACCAGTAGGTTAGGGGAAAATAGGTATTGAATGTTGTTGAGTCATCTCTATAAATGTCATCTCTATTTCTTCTAGCTTCTCACCCCTGCCTCTCTGTTTCTCATCCCCTTCTTCTATAGTTTCTATCCTTATCTTCGAGTACTCTTACCTCTGGTAACAACTTCAGTTTATCTGATAATAAATACAAGCACTACAAAAATCTTGTTGTGCTTGTATTTATTTAGTTTATGTGAATTAGATTGTTTTATGCATATAAACCAGTCATGTACATTAATTAAGGTTGTATATAGAAACTTACTTATGGCTGCGGATATGCAAGTAATCCTTCCAGGATAGCAGTGAGCTTCACTTCCTTGGCCCTTTCCATTGCCTTGCTTCCAAGATTGTTTTGATAAAATGTTTATCCCTACGATCAATATCAGAAATCAGAAAAAGGCAAAATTTTGATTTTAAAAAGATAAAAACAATGCTGATTTTTAAAATATGAAATATACCTGTCGAATCTGACTTGACTGTGTGTAGCAGGTTCTTTTTTGTTGGTTTGGATGCTTTTTGGAGAAACCAATACAGAATAAATCACCTAATCCTATATATACAAATCCTATGACCAAAACTATACAAATCCTATATGACTGCACGACAATGAGGGCAGTTGCGAGCCCCAAACGTCATCCAGTTCAATATGCAAATATGGTGATAAAAGTGACCACAAGAAGGAAGAACTCGCACGAGTTGTCCCTCATCATAGTCAAGCTGACATATCTCACACATGTTAGCACATTCCTCCCTAGAAATTCGCCGGGCAAGAAATGTGTTAACTAGGATAGAGGCCTCAGGATGTCTCACCACAAAAGGTCTCTCCATAGGAAGACTCTGTGGGTGTGGGGGTCTATCCTGCTGTCCCTCCACAAGAAGTGTCTGTGGAGGTGTTTCCGAGATGACCTCTCTCATCTCTAATTGCCTGTCATCCCTTATCACCCTTGTATCCCTCCCCATTGTACGTGTATGTTTATATAGGACTAAAATGAAAATAACAGAAACAAAAAAAGCTACAAGTGCTCCTACAAGACCTCCTAGTTTATCTATTCGAGGATAATCTTCTGCCCAAGTGACATTAATCAAGTACGGCCCCCCACACTCTGGACATGGTGGATCCCCAATAAGGCCTATATATGGACCCTCAGCAACCGCCTCAATGCAATGTGCGCTCAAGGCGAGCCACACAAAGTGAGAGCACAGAGTATATATTGCTACAACCATATTGACTTTATACTATGCTTTTTCTTATGTTTGTTATACTAAATGAAAAATTAGGGAGTACTGTTAATCTCCTAATGAGATGTTTAACTACTATCTATACCAAGGTAACTAACTAGCTAAAACAAATAAATATGTGTTCGTAAGTAGCACCTGAAAATACAAATATATGTCATTAGTTAATACATGTATAACACAAATAATGCAATAACAAATGTCATGATAACACATACAAAACTATATTTCTAATCAGAATGCTTTTTGCGCTTATATTTTGTCTTACCCGCCATTTTTCAGGCAAGTAAAATATCATGCCTGGGGTGTTTTGGTATGGAGCTACATGTCCACAGAGAAAGTTGAAGTATTTTTACCTTCAAAAGCTTTCATTGTAAAGACTAAATATAAGTTGGAAGACGATATATTATTAATGAAGACAGAAAGCTGTTAAATGGAGTTACAAAGGAAAAACTCCTAAACGAACTGAAGTAAGGAAATCTAACTAGACAATGACTGTTGAAATACTAATTCATTATCCTAAGACCTAAATAAACAGGGACAGGTACTGCTGAAACATTAATATGAATAAACTGAGAACTAATAATTGAACGGACTCGTGATGTTCCAATACGCCCCCTCAAGTTAAGCGATGGGTCACTAAGCCTAACTTGAACAGATTATTCTCAAATGCATGTTTAGTCAGTGCCTTGGTGTGAGTGTCGGCTATTTGATCGGCACCATGAACATAAACAACACGAACCCATTTGATGTCGACATGATGGCGAACAAAGTGAAAGTCCACTACAACAGGTTTCACACGCTTATGGAGGACATGATTCTTGCTTAGTAATGTGGCTCCAAGATTGTCATAATATATTGTGGGTAACTGATATACTAGAAATCACAGTTCATTTAGGAGGTTGGTGACCCACAAGGTTTCAGAAAGGGCATTAGACACCGCCATATACTCAGATTCGGTGAAGGAGCGTGTGACAGTATTTTACATATTTGAAGACCAACTAATCGGATTGTGACCAAGGAATAGGATGTAACCAGATGTACAAACTCTGTCAGTGTAAAGCCAAGTATATTTCATATATTGGTCAACAAAAATATAACAATACAGCTTCTTGTCAAGAAATAAAATCTGTTATGGCCCTCATAAATCACTAAAAATAATTTGAAGATGTTTAGAGCTACGCAGTGATAATTGGGAAAAAGAATGCCAATGGGCTTTATTAGATAAACAGATATTTCAGTGAAAAAGTTTGTCTCGATCATGAAACAGTATTTGATGCGTTTAATAGAGTAGAACAAGTGTGAGAAATAGGAATTATGTTACCAGGACCCATAGAGACATACTCATTATTGTGGTACAGTTGTAGGTTGTAGGTTGTGCGGCTCTATTGTGATGTGATGGGTAACTCTCGAGTAAATTTTCTAAAGATTGGTGGCGGCAGTAAACCCAGCTACACAGTTAGCTTTGGATTCAAAGTGATTGTGAGACTTCAAGCAGCAAACATTGGCGGTGTGGCCAATCCTATTACATAGTTGACAACGAGTAACGTTGTTTGGATTTGAGTTGGACTGCCATTGTGGTGGAGTATTTGGACGTGAGTTCTAGTGTCATTATTGAGAATTGTTTGTCTGCCTGCAATTGTTGCGATTATTAGTGTTGTATTTGGTGGGAGGAGCGACTGCAACAGTGATATGACTAGACAGTTTCTAAGCATCCTCGTGGCGAAGGAAGAGTTCATAGTCAAGTAACTTTTCAAACAATTCCTCATAGGAGATAGCCGTATCGCATGCATGAATAGCAACATAGATCTCTCGAAACTTAGGACCCACACCACTGAGTATTTTGACGATGAGTTCAAAATTGGACACAAGAGAACCAACAGTGGCTAACTCATCCAAAAGGGACTGAATAGTGTGAAGAAATTCGATAATGGAGCGAGAGCCCTTAGTGACACGGGTGAGCAAGCTGACCACACAAACTGAAGGTCCGAGTTTGAGATATGTTTGCATACGTGGTAAGCAAAACATCCCAAGCTCATTTAGCCAAGTCATAGACACAACAGAGGCACTGATGGATTCATCAGAAGCCATGAGGGCATTCTGGATGGTTTGTCCTGACGGAACCAAGTTAAAAAGGCATTATTTGGAGATATGTTTGTATCGAGGGAAATGTGATTGGGGGCCGGAGTGGTCCCATCCAGATGGCCAAAGATGTTGTAGGCGCTTTTCAGGTGGCGAAGTTGTGACCACCGCTTAGTTTGATGAATGATGGGTAATTGAGAGGCATGATTGAACTGAATGATTATGTTGGTACTGGCGGTGTTATCACCATTGACAACTCTGAGATTATTATAATTGCTGTTGTCATTGTTATGAGTCATTATTGCTGATTGTGTGAGGAGAAGGAAGGGAAAAAATTGGATCATTCTCGTTAGAGCGTGAATAGCCCTAATACTATGTAAAGACCGAATATAAGTTGGAAGACTATATATTATTAATGAAGACAGAATGCTGTTAAAAAGAGCTACAGAGGATAGTTTCCTAAATGAACTAAAGTAAGGAATTACTAAATTATAGCTCATATTAATAAAAAAAAAATATATAAGTAATGAATTAATGATTCACAAATTTTCAAATCGGCATAACATAGGGGAGAAAACTACAACAATAATGTGGGACTCTCTTGGGTTATTGTTAACTAAGTCGTCACTTAATTATTTAAATTTTTTGTTTAATTTTTTTAAAAATATAAATATGCAAAATTTTAACATTAATCTGTGACTCTTGGATTGTTGTTAAATAGGGTAGACGCTTATGAACTATATGATTTTTATGATATTTCGATATCTACCATCTCTAAAGTGTTTCGAGTTTTGATTGTCATTATTAATATAGTTTTATATTATATTTTAAAATATTCAAATAAAAAGCTTAAATTTATTTAAACATAATAATTAATAAAATTATATACTTAGGCGTCATATCAATAACAAATATGAGTAATGATATGTAAGTTATCAAATTGGTGTAATATAGGGGTGCCGGTACAAGACTATAATTAACATTAACATGTTACTCTCTGAAATTCTCAGCAATATACAATATACAATATACTTAGTAAATTAAATATGGATTTTCTGAAATTTACAATTGAATGATTAATGATTAATAGCAGTTCTTCAATGATTAATGAACCGTTCATACATCGTGAGTATTTTTTTAGAAAACTAATAATATAATTTTAGGGTGTTCATTCCTTAATTTCACAATCATAGATGTCGTCACACGAGAATAGGTGGAGGACTTATTAAAGGCATATCTGGGGGAGAGAGAAAAAGAACTAGCATAGGGTATGAAATCCTTGTTGATCCTTCTCTCCTCTTGCTCGACGAACCAACTTCAGGCCTTGATTCGTCCTCCGCAAGGAAGGAACGAGTTGGTTCCCCTTTCCGTCTTTCGATAGCATAAGGGCTTAGATATTTTAAATAAATACTAATAATAATACACCTTTTGTAGTGATGTCTTGAATTAAGAAAGTCATTTCTTATCATATAATTGACTTAAGCAAAAAATAATTATACATAGTAATTAATCATAGCATATTAATATTCATATCTTGTTTATATAATTACATCAAAAATAATTTTCTTCAAATTTAATTATTTTAATTAATCATTTAGTTTTTTCTTTATAAGCTAATTCTAATACTCATATTTATGAAAAACAATTTAAATATTCTTAAATCTTGAAAAATAATTTGAAAAATAAGTAATTAATTAATATTAAGTATAAATAAAAAAGATAAGATTGTCTTTTTTAAATATGTAAAAGGTTTTTTTTTAATTTCTTTTTAAAAAACAATGCACGGATAAAAATAAACTGAGGAAGTAACATTTTTTCCTTAAAATAGTACAAATAGAATTAAACAAATAGATTTTCTAATAATAGCAAAATGTTTGTTCTCAATACATAACGTGACTTAATATCAAGGTTGACTACTCTCTTTTTAATATAATACTAATATTGATATAAAATACTTAAATAAGGTTCAGAATATTTTTAGCAATTCATTACTATACCACATTGTTCGATCTTTATAAAAAATATCGTGCAGATTATGTTGAATTATTATTAGGTAAAAAGGAGTTTGATATACTCTCAATTTTGTGATATAGAGATAATATATCCCGTAAAAGAAAAACTCACATATACTTCTACTGTTACATGTGCAAATTAAAAAACTCATATATCATCTTTTAACTAACGAAAGTTAAAATTTTGATTTTTAATTTATTTATTTTAGTTATTTAATCAAATAATATTCATATAGAGGTAAATTTGATATTTTTTCACGTGATTTTATTTTTGACTTTTTTTATTCAACTTTTAATTTGGGTCTTAATTATCTCCCTCATGAATCTATTTGTTTATAACTATTTGAGTTTGTTGTTCTTATTTAAATTTTCGCTTTCATTCTTCAGTGTGGAAAACATGAGAAATAAAAATGAAAATTATTTTATTTTGTGGTCATATTGAATTTTATTTTTGTAGTCGTAAAAAAAAAAAGTTGATGCATTTGGCTTTAGATGAGATCTCTATATTGTTTTAGTGTTTGTACCTGTTCCTTGTGTTTTGTTTAATTAATACTCTGTTTGGATTTTGACACATCCTATTGCTATCGATATATTAGTATTATATTAAAATATAGAAGAAGAAAAGAAATTATTAATTCACGTGTGGCTACCATTTTGTAGCCTTTCTAAAAAAAATGAAATTTGTATGTATTTATGGAAATTATAAGAATCTGGTAATAAGTTTGTTGCCTTTGTATTGGGAAACTTTGTCGTGTACTAAAAAACAATTACTAGTAAATTTAAATTTGAAAACGGTAAAAATATCAAAAAAAAAAAAAAAAAAAAACCCTGTTTATAGTGTGAATGTGTCATTCCAG
>JAJONQ010018393.1:0-71216 GCA_036250385.1 Solanum microdontum
CCTCAATCTTCGCCGGATCTACCATAATGCCCTCCTTGGATACAACATGCCCCAAGAATGCTACAGAGTCTAACCAAAACTGGCACTTTGAGAACTTGGCATAAAGTCGTTGATCTCTCAAAGTCTGGAGCACAACTCTCAAATGCTGCTCATGATCACCCCAAATCCGCGAGTATATCAAAATGTCATCAATGAAGACTATGACTAAGGAATCAAGATAAGGCCTGAACACGCGTGTCATCAAGTCCATAAAGGCAGCAGGGGCATTAGTCAACCCAAATGACATCACCAGGAACTCATAATGGCCATAACGGGACCTAAATGCAGTCTTAGGGATGTCTGCTGCCCTAATCCTCAACTGGTGGTAACTGGACCTCAAATCAATCTTAGAGAACACTGAAGCTCCCTGTAGCTGGTCAAATAGGTCATCAATCCTAGGTAGAGGACATCGATTCTTCACTGTCACCTTATTCAACTGTCTATAGTCAATGCACATGTGCATAGTACCGTCCTTCTTCTTACCAAAAAGAACGGGAGCGCCTCAAGGTGATACACTAGGTCTGATAAATCCTTTACCCAAGAGATCCTGAAGCTGAACACGGAGCTACTTGAGCTCTGCAGGAGCCATCCGATATGGCGGAATAGAAATAGGCCGAGAACCTGGCTCTGATACCAACTTGTCACGACCCGATTTCTCCAGTCATGATGGCACCTACTATAACCTACTAGTAGGTAAAGCCAACCCGTAACCCAGAACATCAAGCAATGAGCGAAAGGGCAGAAACTAGCGAAAACAATAATCTAAACAAGAATAACAAGGCGAAAGCAACCCAAAATAACTATATACAGAAATTCCGCCCAGAACCTGTAAGTCACTAGTACAAAGCTATCTAATAAAGAGTACAAGTCCCAAAAGTGGACTACAACAGAGCGTGTCTCAAAGGCAACAAGACTAGCTAAAACAAAAAAAGGAGACAGAACAAACCCCAAAATGCCAAGTGCTCGCCCTCGTCTCCGAATCACAACTGCAGAAGAAGGCTGAAACTAATCGACGCTGGTAACTGGTACTGGGACCTGCATCACGAAATAGATGCAGAGCGTAGCATGAGTACCAATACAACAGGTACTCAGTAGGCATCATAGGCCGACTGAGCATAATGGGTAAAAACAATAAGAAATGATAGAATCTAAACACAGAGAGGTCAAAACGGATAAGAAAAGAAAGCGCACGAGCATACCAAAAACAAAACTAAGTACAACTAAACTAAACCTAACTGGACCCCATATGCCCAGAAGGTACACTCGTGCACGAGCTCAAATAAAACCTGAACGAACCCCCATAGCCCGACAGGTACACGGAAAATCTAAGTCTACTGAGAAAGAAGAAAATCAGGCTCCCAGCCCAAAGTAACTAAGATAATCCATCAGACTCCACCCAGCCAGCAGTGCACTCCCAGCCCATCTAGAAAGAGTGACCATAGTGGGCACCCAACCAAACAATCCACTCCCAGCCCAGCTAGAAAGAGGGACTCGTGAGAGAGTTATATATCGCGAGTCGTCCTACCATGCAGTCTGCTCCCAGCCCAGCTAGAAAGAGCGACCCGGGGACACCCAGCCAGCAGCACACTCCCAGCCCAGCTAGAAAGAGAGGCTCGGGGGCTATCGTCGATATCACCGAGTCTACCCAGCCAGCGATACGTTCCTAAACCAGCTAGAAAGAACGACCCCGGGGGTGATGGTATCTCCAATAGGATTCAATCCAACAACAACCACCGTGGAATGCCGTCCACTCTAAGACATCACAGAAAAGCCTCCAAGCCTATACTATCTCAATGCCACGCCTCGAATGATGCACCAAACCTTCGAGAATGCGTCGAAACCGTTAAATGAGAGGGAGAATATACAGAAGTGTAGCAAGTAGCGATAACGCCTAATATAAGGCTCAAACTATCAGACCCAAGTCTGCTATTCCAGTCTACAAGGAGCTAAGTCATCCGAACAACGTCGACAGAAAGTCAAGGCTATCCAGGCCACACGGGTCATAAGTCTAAGGCAATGCTAGCCTAACCTAGACTAAGGACATCATGCCTACGGTTAAGGATGAACAAGGCATACACACATACAATATCATTTAGCACATAGATATGCAACTCTACTAAATCGGATAACATGATACTATACCCGAAATATGGCCAATCGATCCTAAAACGAGGTATCTAATCAAAGTAAGGTAGTAAACAGGTACCCACCCCCAATTCACTCCAACCGACATGCTTTTACACAATTAAGCTCAATCTAAAAGAAAGGAAGTCGTAGACTACCTTAAGGCCGATCGCGCGCTCTCCAAATCACTTTACCAGAGCTTTCCCTTTCCAAACAGTCTCAAAATACTGCCCCGCTATCAAAAATAGAGTCACAACGTTACTACGGTCATTTAGACACCAAAATCACAACAAACGGAGACGGATCAATTTTGGAGTCAAAATGGGAATCGTGGGACCCACACCGAACTGTCCGAATTTGACTCCGTCAAGAGACCCTAAACAACACCCCAAACTTGTGTTCCAAAATGGAACACAATTCGAGGCTCAAACCACAGCAAAAACCAACAAGCAAGAAACCACACTTTAATTAACTAAAAGAAATCGTACAGCAACAGTCCAAACTCTGAATAAACGAAAATCAAAAAATTCCCAGCACTCTTTGAACACTTTACGATGAAGTCTCGACAATTCTAAACATGTGGGACTTCCAATCACCCAAAACCGAGCTAAAATGAGTGAGATATGACCAAAACAATAATACCAAAAACAAAGGCTCGAAAAAGGTGCTGCAATCAGGTTTTATCGCGAAATTACCTCTAACTATAGGCACCCAACAACTTTCGAACACCCTACAGAGAAGCCACCAAAAATACGAAGCTCCCGCACTTCGAATCGCCTAAATCGGACAAAAGATGAGAGAGTTATGAGGGTTTAAGTTTTGGGAAATGTTGGTTTTTCTGCAATAAATAGCAGATTTACTGCAATTTTTCCAAAACTTAAAAACTCCGATGGGGTGCTCCTAACTCGTTCGGAACCCCGTGCATGCAAACGAGATATGCAACCATACCAAATTCGATATTCCGGACTCAACGGTGCAGTCGAAATTTCTATCAAATGTCATCTCGATAAAAAGTGGGTCCCATTTCCAAAGGCCATTTTAAGTCAAAACCCACAAAAGGGCTCGGAAAGATATCGAAAACCTCGGGACACAAAAGAGGGGTCAATCTAGACCAAACTCGACATTTCGGAGCTAACCACACTGACGAAATTCTCATCCGAGCGCGTTTACTCAGAATGTTGACCAAAGTCAAGCTTAGGCTTAAACTTAAAGTTAAAACGCCTAATCACACCGACTCACACTGAAAACCTCGGGAGTCATGTCGACCATGTTACTAGCCTAAAGTTTCTTGAACTTTTGATCGAAAATGATCGTTCAAGGTTCATAAGCTCCAAAACACAAAAACTCGCACCAAGACCAAACGAACGACCAGGTGACCGAACTGTCAGTCCCAGCCAGTCATAAATTACTTGGGGTCGCTACAGGAACACTCTAAACAACACAGTAGGCAAGACACAGAAATGACCTGGAGGGTCATTACACTAAATCTATTAAAATAAATCCTTAAATGAGTCCAAATCGTGGACTCATCAACACCCCTAACTTAAACTTTTGCTTGTCCTTAAGTAAAACGCAAGTTCAGCAGTTCCAAAAGGATATCTCAAACAGTGTTGCAAATGATTCAATAATAAATACACACAAGAAGACTCAACATACTCATGCAAGGATCAATTGGGCACTCAAAGATTCAAGTAGTGACTCATCATTACCAAAGAATCTCAAGCTCACATTACTTGCTTCAAATGCAAGTTCAAGCTCAACAAAAGTGATCAAATGCCCTCATACAAGGAATGATTCCATAATAACACACAATGGTTCAACAATTTAAAGTTCCGGAATATAATGCAACGCTCACACTCACAAATATGAACACAATGCATGATTTTCACCCATAGGCTTGCCCTTATTTTCCAATCGACTTTTGCTTCAGCTCATACAAGATTAAAAAGGTCTTTTCAAGGCTGGTAATGGGGCTGAGTGCAAAGGTATGGTTATTGAGGATCATAGGCTGTAATCCTCATGAAATGTGATGTGAACAACACCTTCTTTCCTTTTCTTCATCATTTTCATTCAAGCTCAAAAGTCACCTCTTATTGTCTCTTTTTTTATATGGTGGGGCTCCATTTTTCTCAAAACATGGGTAAAAGGGACATCTTTGCCTTTTCTTTTCACCACACCCCCATCTTAGGCTTTTGGCCTAAGTTTGTTATTCAAACAGGGCACAAATTATGAAGATTATGGTTAATGGGTCAAGAAAGGTTATGCTTTCATCAAGTTTCTTCCAAGAAAAGGGTAAGGTTCAAGGGGTGTTCAAACGGGGTTCATACACTCACAAGGTAGGCCACAAAAAGAGGTATAATGTTAAATTGGTTCACACTCTTTAAAGTAGCCTAAGATCATCTCAAGAATTCACACCACTTAGTCAACCAGACCAATGAGGAAAATTATAGGTGTCATCATACATGGTTCAAGGAAAGCTCATCACACAAGGCATTGATACCAATGTCAAACAAGACTCCATACTTTCGCTAGTGTGCAATGCTGATCACAAGAGACTCGATCTAGTACGTGACTAGTCACAACGAGATGCAAAGAGTTCACATATTGACTATGCAACTTCATTTGGCCTCATCATAGCCACATATTCATGTTTGTTTGATTATGATCACTATTCAAGTCATCGGTATTGATCAAAACCGATACTCAAATTTGCAAAAGAACAGCCACATTCAACACAAACAAGAGGTGGCAATTTCTTTTTTTGGAAGGATAAAAAATCATTTACAATTATAAACATGGAGCTACAAGCTCAAACCTTCCACAAAAAGCAGTGTATAACACAAATTCAGCTCAAAACCCAAATATATAAACAAAACCAATTAGGTCATAAAATGTCACACAAAAGGTGGTCCTCACCCCACCACAAATAAAAGCATTTGTCCTCAAATGCATACAAAATTATCCAAAAGTTAAAAATAAAAGTAAGACATAGAGAGAGGTAAAAAGAGGGTTCATATCGATGCAGTCGCTCCATTTTTCTGGGCATCAGTGCTCGGTGCGTCAGTCTGGACTCGGGCCTCAGTACCCGGACTCACCTCAACATGAACAGTAGTACCAGATTCACTAGGACCTAATCATAGATGTATCTGCCAAAATGGTTTGCATATCTGAATGGAATACCCGAGCCAATGAAGAAATATGGGGGCCTCGGGGAGTAGTCTGCCTATCAAAAAAAGGCATCTTGCCCTTGCGCCTTTCCCACCAGTTGGGGGAAGTTTTGTGGCCTTGCTCCTTGATGCAACTGCATCCTCGTTAAGTGCAATCCCCTTTGCTTTCCTTCGGGGTGCCATGTTTCTTCCTACAACTTTAGGTCTGGCCATGTCTGCAAAACATTGGGAAAAAGTTAGAAGACTTTCAGTTAAAATCAGAAAAAACACAGTTGCAAACAAACTCTCTGATCCACTCGGTGAGTCACCGTATTACTTTGGTGAGCTGGATCGGGTTCGCCGAAGGGGTTGGCTCAAAATTCTTGGCAAGTCGGCGATGGGAAGGGACTTTCAGTGAATTGTTGATAGCTTTCGGTGAGCAAGGGTCAGATCGCCTAAAGTTACAATGCAAAAATGGTTCAGGGGTGTAGACAATGGGCGATCAAGAAGACTTTTGGTGAGTCGATGAGTGCCTTCGGCGACCTTAGGATTCTAGCCGAAAGTTACAGAAAACAACACATGATGCATGAAATTAGAGGTGAGATGGGGAAATTAAGCGAACCGCCGAGTGGTTCGGTGAGCTTGACCCAGCTAGCCAAATGACCCAACGTGCCTACTTTCAACCAAACTTCTCAAATTCAACCCCGCAACACCAAAAAATAAAATCAAAGCATTCACTAGCTAAATTAAAGCAAGACCCATTCCACCTATTACCCTGGGATACTCAGACTTCTCCCGGATAAACTAGGCAACATGCAAGCACAACCCCACAAAATATAATCAATTTCAAGGTGCCAAATAACGGGATTTCATATTCAAAACTACATAGGCAAGATTTTCAAATTAAAATAGGCAATCAAACAAATTAATCCTAACAGAGAGCCCCAACACACATCAACAAGATAAGATTATTTGCATAAGAGTACAAAATTGTTAAAAAATTAAATCGGGGTTTGGACAACCAAACTTTAATGCCGAATAATCAAGATTGAAATGTTGGGCGGCAAAGTAATCCCAATTCGAGCACAAATCAACGAATTAAATATAGTAGAAATGCAAAATATTAAGAATAACATATAGATGTGAGTTTGTAAAGCTTTAAAGAGAGGGAAAGTGAAGGAGTTTGAAAAGTATAACCTTTTAGGCTTAAAAACCGTCAAGTTTTTTCCCATTCGACGACATTAGGCTTACTCGCCGATTCGCTCGGTGAAGCGTCGAGTTGACACTTACCTCACTGAGTTTTACAGGACTTCTAGTTGATTTGGTGATTCAAACGATGGATTATATCTGAGTCGCCAATAATTTCATAGGCTCACTGTGTTTTACAGACTCCAAGTTAAATTTGCCTTGAGTCCAACGGTGGTATAAGTCAGAGTGGCCGACCTCTTCGGTGATGTGCCGATTTGTCCTTTTTCTCACCAATTTCCCTCTTTCCGAACACTTTCCACACTTTAACCTGCACAACCAACACACCATTATTCCAAACTAAAAAAAGAAAACAAATAAGAAAACTTGGGTTGCCTTCCAAGCAGAGCCTTAGTTAACGTCACGGAACGATGCAAGTCCACCTTCAAAACTCATTCTTGGGGTTAGCCATAGTATCACTAGGCAAACCCCCTTGCTGTCTCGGGTTGAGACGAGATGATATATGACCCATTTGGGTCTCCAACTGCTTGATCGACACTAAATGGGAGGTGACGGTCTTGCTAAGGGTAGACATATCTTCTTTTGTTTCTTTTAAAATCTTGTCGGACCCTTCAACTTTGTTGACGATACGAGAAAGCATATCCTCAGATTGCCTACCTTTCGAATCCTTTGGCTATAGGATTCCGATCCCTCCATTCTCTGTCATGATCTTTCCAACCTTAATCCCTGCTCCAACCTTAGTTCCACCCTGCCTCGGGTAGTTTGAAGGATAACCACCACCTTGGTTGGCTAGGAAATTCACCTCTTCATTGTACAAAGCATCAAACTTTGCCTCCTCAAGAGTAGCACAACCGACCCCCATGGCATTGGCACCTCCACCACCAGCTCCCATGAAATTTTTAGACGAAATGTCAAGTAGTGTCATGATCTTGGCCATGTTTTGGTCTCTCTCATGGTCTTTCTCCAACTGCTCTTTGGTCAATTTGATCGTGAGAGGAGAGACCTGATCTTCACAGGTGTACCAAACCCGATGGATTGTAGTCATGCCATCCAAGAGTTGGGCTACTATCACATAGGGTTGTTGTATCAAACCTCTAGGCAAAAGTTGGTCAGCAATACCTTTGTTTACCGAGTCAAGGCTTCGGTAAAAATACTACAGCAAAACGTTGTCGGGTAAACCATGAGTTGGGCATTGTAGCACCAACTTCTTGAATTGCATCCAAGTCTCATGGATTGGCTCACCCTCTAGACGTTTAAAGCTCATGTTGTCCCAAAGAGTCATCATCTTCGAAGGAGGGAAAAATCTTGCTTGAAATGCGGTAACCAACTCCTCCCACGAAGTAATTGACTCTCGTGGCGATTCAGACAGCCACTTGCAAGCTTCTCCGATTAGACAAAAAGAGAACAACCTTAATCGGACTGACTCTTTGGAGATATTCTTGAAACAGAAGGGTCCATAAACATCAACAAAATTTATAATGTGCTCATGGGAATCCTCATGACCTAAGCCACCGAAAAGCCCTTTCAATTGCAAGAGCTGCAACATAGTACTTGTGATGTGGAACACCGCATTCCCTTCGCTCGAAATCAAACGAATGGCACCAATACCACCCATAAGGTGGGTGTCATTAGCATTAGGCTCGTTGACATCGTTAAGATTAACGATGCCGTCGCGGTGGCCCACTTGGATACTATTGCTGCCATTAACACTCATGTTTCATGTTTTCAACACATAACAAGCAAAACAAAACTAAAAATAAAGTAAGTATCACTATAACTAACAAGAACAATATTTAACTTAACTAAAGATTCTCAAGTGACACCACTCCCCGGCAGCGGCGCCATTTTGATTGACGTATCCGAAAGCTTCATCTAATATTAAGCGTCCACGATAGTTCAATACTAATATAACCCAACTAGTGACTTAGGGTCGAGTCCTAAGGGAGTGGTTCGTATTCAAAAATAAGTCAAAAAATAAAAATATGCTCAAGTCAATCATAGTTAAAAACATTTACGAAGAAAAACATGAAAATTTAAAGGCTGACACAAGTGTAGTCAACTAAAAAAACAAATAATATGGAAATACGAATATGGAGACGGGATTCTTGGGATGTGATTGGATTATGGGCAAAGGTAAACAACCAGGTAATTTTACTTCCTGGGGCTAGTTCTATCCCTGACATTTTCCAATATAATACTACTGTTTTATCTATGTTTCTGTCATTTATTGCTACTGAGTAGTTAGCACTTAATATAAATTTAATTTTTTGGTATATGAGCTCCATTAATTGTTCTAATAGTTTTATATCTTCCATGGATTCTGTCCAATATTGTAAAATATTCGTAGTTCATTTTAGTCTGAATTTATTGCTAAATCATACCATTATATTCTTTCGAGGTCTTGTAGGTCTATTTCATACCATTGTTGGTTTAATATATCTTTGGTTGTAGTGGATCTAGGATTACGGTTTAAATAGGTTTGGATTTTATACATATTTTCAATATATGTTCTCGTGACATGGTTATATAATTTTTTCTCATTTTGTAGGCTATCTGCATAGGTAGAGGTTTGTGGTTCCATAGTCAATGTGTTTCATAAATAATATTAAAGATATATCAAGATTAAGACACTTAGCAAAAGAATATTATAATAAAATCTTTAAAATGAATTCCTCACCTACCAAAAATGGTACACATACCAAAAATGTCATGAATTCCTCACCTACCACACTATAAAAAATATGTTAGTATATCATGAATTTATCACCTACTAATAAAATGGATTCCTTAGTTAATAAGCTAGACTTTAGTGGGGGTAAACTTTCTCTCGAACAATTTACTCTGAATTAAATTGATTTCTCTCGAACACCAATAAGTTGAAATGAAGCACAACTTCCATTTTAGTCCATTCACTCTCTCAAGCTGAATGTGTGGAAAAAGGATTAGGGTTCACTCAGTTGAGCTGAACCCAAGACAACCCAATACCCACAGACTATCAATTCAGTAATCTTTGTTTTAAAACCTCTCTTTAGACCAAGCCAAAAACATGAAGTTAAGATTGTATTTGCAACTACCACCCATTAAATTCAACAACAATTACTGAACGAAATCACTTTTAAACTGCGAATAAACTATCAATTAGCAATACCCAATAGTTAATTCAACCCATAATCACAGAATCACACCCCAAGAATTGGAGTTTTAACTAAACATGGTAAAACGATAGAAATTGATACCAAAAAGTGTTTCCATCAATTGAGTATGATTAATATTGTCTTTACAAACATCTAAGATGAAGAATCTTCAATACCCACTTTCGATATCTTCGAAGTGGAAATCTTAAAAATCTTCAAAGTTAAGGAAAAATATCTCCAAAAATAACTAAGTTCTAAAACTAAATAATAAACTTGATATTCTAAAATTTGATTCCTCCTAATCTAAAAATTCAAACAAGTATTTATAGTTGTCAAAAAGTGTGCTGCGAAGGATCACTCGATGCAGTAAATCGGTATCGCCAATCCACCCTTTTGTCAACTGTATCACCATTTTGCATTTCCCTTCAGTATCCTTAAATTTCTGTAACTTTGGGCGATAAGGCACTGCATCGCATAACTGTTCGGTGACTCGTCGACTACTCCTTTCTATCGCCGACTTAATTTTCTACTTCTGGGCTTGGCACACTGCAACATTAGGTGAGATGAAGGCCATTCGGCAACTCACCTAATGGGTTAGGTGATCCTCAGGCCTTCATTTCTTCGTTCTTTTAGCTTCCTTGTTCCTTTTTTGCTCAATGTCCATGCATTGTTTCTAAGTCCAAATACCTGATATTCAGGGATACATCAGTTATTGAGACAAAATATGCATTTGAGGACACTAAATCTATTAAAATAAAACCCAAAATGAGTCCAAATCATGGACTTATCATTCAATCATCAAAACTTAGAACCCTAGCTTGAAGTTCTAGTTAGGTCTACTAGTTTCCGGGGTATTACAACACCACACCGAGGTAGATTGAGTCTAGTGTTCCTATAGTGAAGAAGGACCTAAACATGGCAGCTAGATGCTAGTTCTGGTTTATTAGCAGGACTCTTATGCTTTCACATAATGAATCTATACTTTGGCACCCAAAAGTTGTGTGTTTGTTCTCCATCATGATAGCGATAGACTAAATATGGGTCTACTCATCGAGCATTAGATGGTGATGTGGGCCAAGCAGAGTCAGACCTGTCTCCTCTTTTCGGTGTTGAATATTGAGTTGTGTAGGTGGGCCCGTGGTTTGGTGGTTGCAAACACAGATGGGGAAGTGCTTCCCACACCCTCTACTGACATTCAAAAGATATATGAGGCTGATCGAATGAGAGCTGAACTGGTAGATACAACCTTAGTAATCTATGTTGAGATGTTGCCGACTGAGGCAATACTTGCCCCTTAGGCCAGTGATCCTACAAGTACCCATGGTCCGTCTACTTCTCCCCCTTTTAGTTCATCTATAGTCTCCCCTCCTAATACTTCTACTTCTTCCCGACACCCTATCACCGAGGCCATGCTATAAAAGATGGGCCACCTGGCTTAGTCTACTGATATGTGTGCCTCCTGGGTAGAGGCCATTGTACCAAGGTTGATCGAGTGGGGAATTGTTTCTTCCTTGGCCTCGATTAGGGCTGAGCTGATAGAGCATAGGGAGTTGATAGATGCACATGGGCTTGCACTGGATGCCCTTACGGTGACGGTAGATGTTTGTGAGCTGAGCCGGGGTGATTTTGATGTTGTGACGACCTTGAAGGCCTATATGGTTGGGCTGAGGAAAAATGTTGATGAGCTAAAGTCCACCAATATTTCTATGATATTCGGTACAGTAAAGATCCCTGAGGTTTCGAGTGTGGATTTCCCAGCCATTTTCGAGATTCCTGCATGTGCTACGACCGAAGATATGTCTATGGATAAGGTTGATGCTGAGTCAGAGACTGAGACCGATGAGGAGGATCTGGGTGTTCGTGACACAATAATTTATGATGAATTGGAGGACTTTTAGGGTGTTATAGTCCAGTCAGTTGTAAAGGCTTCTTTGCGGGATATCGCGATGGTGGGCTCAAGTGGAGCAAAGGATGTTGTAAAGCCGGGCATTGATGCCCCGAAAGATTGAGTCACTTACATGAAGAGTTCACCCCATCTAGCAGGGTGATTCTTTTGACCCTCTCTGTTATTTTTAGACTAGTTTTATTATTTTTTTGCATATTTGGGGACAATTGCTAAATTACTTTAGCGGGGTGAGGTATTTCCATACTCTCCTCTTTTGGGATGTTTATGGATATTCTATGTTTATGAATGCTGATTTTGGTTGATATATCTTTATTGTTTGTAATCCATTGTGTTGGTCCTCTATTTTAAAATGTTGGAATGATTGGTTTTGAATCGATTTTAAAAATTTCCACCTCTTGATGTGTTTGAATATGGTTGTTCTATTGAAATTTTGAGTGTCAGATTTGATCAATACTGATGACTTGAATAGTGATCTCGATTGAATGACATGAGTGTACAGCTCCAATGAGGGAAATTGAGTTACATAAGTCATATGTGAACTCCTAGCATCTCATTGTGACTAGGCGGTTGTTGAGTTGATCTCTTGTGATGATCATTGCATAGTAGCTGAAAATTATAGAGTCTTGTTTGATGATTTGTCGAATGCCATGTGTGGTGATATTTTCTTGAAACATGTGCTTGGTAATGTCATGACCCGAGAGCACCCCCTAGTCGTAACACGGTGTACTCGACCCCGAACGGGTCTTATACAAGCCTCATAGCAATATTCATCGCATAGGTAATAAAAATAGTAAGGAATTAAAACTTTTCATTTAAAACCATACGATTCAAACCATTAATTTAACAATCTTTCAAAAGACACAGCGGAAGACTAATTCTCACATGGCCATCTTAGACAAAACATTACACAAGATAGGGTCATGGACCTTTACAATCGAAGTTTTAACAATAGTCTTAAAAAAGAAAGAAACTAGATACGTAAAGTCCATGTCCTCGATCAATGAGGACATACGAAAAGATGTCTTGAGAGAACTCTAATCCCAAGTTTCACTAGAGAATGCAATCACTTGTCGTAACCTACACTTGCAGTAAAAACATAAAAGAATGGGTTAGCACATAAAATGTACTAAGTATGATGACCATGTAAAAACATGCCTTAAAAGGGACGTTTTGGTTGGAAACTATGCATTATGCCACTTTTTAGAAATATCATGAACAATAGCATATGAGACATCAAGTACAAATATAATCATCATACAAGTCATAACATCTCATTTGAACAACATCAACATATAACTCTTTCCCTTCACATTTAGCCTTCACCTCAAGTAACCCTCATGCTATACCTTGTGCAATTTATGGATAGCGTTCCATACCCCCATCCACACCAAGGTACCACACTAAGGTCACCAAAAGTGAACTTACCCTTCAACCTTTCCATTTTCAATAATACTCATAAACAAGAGACCTAAACCTTTAACAAGTTATTTCATTACATAAGGACCATCACCTAAGACAACCCCTAAGTCATACTTGTGCAATGTGCAAGTAGCATCCCATACTACTACTCACACTAAGTACTCATTTGAAGTCACGATAGGCAAGACACATTCAAATACAATATGTCATAACAAGGGAGTAACTCATAATACAATCCAAGTATAGCATGTATCATTACATTAAGCATTCAAATCAACATTCTTTATTAACTTCATTTAGAGGACTCTCATACAATAGTCATTAAGACTTAGAGAACTCACTTTAGCCATCTTGAAGCCTACTCGTACCATGTATGGATAACATCCCATACTACTAGCCATACATCATAGAGCTCCTCAAGAAATTATAATGCACATCTCACATGATGGGAATAACCGTTTAACCGACATAGACCATGAGAGCTAGATCATGGAATCCGATGTATTGTCCTAGATCGTAAGGGTTGGTCTAATTGCCTAAGGTGAACCAATATTTAGCTTAAGTGCATCCACTAGCTATCCTATGTGGGCACATAGTTAAGGGACACGGAGATTGCTACTATATACCCCGCCTCAACCTATCCATCTCAAGAGATTGCTACTAGAAACCCAGCCTCAACTCACGTGAGAACTTCCATCTCATTAAATATCCTCTCGGTGCTTAGTCTACATTCCCATAGAGTATTTTACCATTTATCACATTAAGGGATAAGAGATTGTTACTAGACACCCCGCCTGAACTCACGTGAGGGCATCCATCTCAACCCAACATTCTTTCATTGGATAGCTCATAGATTCAAAGATGAGAATAACCTTTCGTCTAAGAATCCCATTATCGTTCATTAGTGTAAGATCAAGAATATCCTTTCAATCAACACATCATTAGAGTACAATTGAGAATAGATTTTCAATAAGTACTTCCTCATTAACATTATCATTGAACTTCATTCATTCATTCAAGTGTGTGTGTATATGTGAGTATAGACTTTTACATAATCACCATCATTCACAAGTGTTAATAGAGAGATAATATTTAATCCTAACACTATTAGCTTCTATACATTATCATCTTTCATTCCTTTAGATTACACACATGCTTTACATCACATTTATATATACAACATCACGATAATACTTTAATTACCCACATTATGACTTCAAGGCCATGATCACAATGTTCATTATAAATAAACACCTCCACCTTTCAAGTGGATCAATATACAAAGTAAGTAAAC
Source organism: Solanum microdontum (assembly GCA_036250385.1). Lineage (NCBI taxonomy): Eukaryota > Viridiplantae > Streptophyta > Magnoliopsida > Solanales > Solanaceae > Solanum > Solanum microdontum. Next base: position 14,269 of record JAJONQ010018393.1, read on the forward strand.
ACCTCCACCTTTCAAGTGGATCAACATTTCAAGCACAATTCAACTTTAACATGAGGTTAGGTCAAACTTGCCCTTTCAAGGCTATGATCACAAATCCTCAATTCACCAGAAATTCACCACAATTGGGCATAGATAATGATATAAATCAATAATATAAATCAATCTACCCATAAGTCCATCATCATTCATTCATAATCAACAAACCCACTTCATAACGCTAAATTTAGGAATTGAGAGAAATCATTGGTTTATAGAGTAAAATCATCAATTAAACATCAATATAATCATAAATTGACATTAGTAAACATTTAAAATCGTTTGATGAAAGAACCCAAGAGATTGATTGAAACGCTAGATTTTCATGATTTAAAATCTTCTTTGAATTGACTCCTTGAATGGAAAATTAGACAAGGATCAAGACCACCATACATTGTTATTGCTTCCCACGCAATCCCCTTGAAAACCTTTTTGGAAACCTTGGAGAAATTGACCGTGGAAGCTGGGAGTCTTCAACTTCTATGGAGGTTCTAGAGAAAGTATTTTGGAGGGGAAGGGTAGTTTGAATTTGGGGGCTTGGGTTCCAACGAATTGACTGGGTGTTTATGGACTTAAACTATTTTATATAGGAAGTTAATTAGTTATATAAGCGTCCCTCCTAACCCCTAATTAAATAACAAACTAAAACTAAGTCCCCTAACTAAAATAAAAATCTGGAAAAACTGCTCTCATCCACGCCCACCCATCCATAAATCGTGGATGGGTCTACTGGCCATCCTTTAGTTTAGTGAATTGGGGCTCGGCCTCAAAAATGAAGGCCAAGACTCCCTAGACTATGTCCTAACCCTCCCCCATGACCTACGGGGAGTGGACTGGTCTAAGGGGAGTGATTTGCCACCGTGAACCAAGCTATTTTGACAGCTTTTTCTGCAGTGTTGGGGTCCTCCTCAAGGACCCCTTGGGTGGTCCTTGGGGAATCGTACCCGGACGTTTAACCCCTAGTCATGTCATTCTAAGTACGGGAGACATTTATATGAGTTTTAACCCTTATACAACACTCCAAAACTCCACTACAAGACCCTACGACACATTAGTTTGACTCACTAGTTTCAGGGCATTATAGTTGTGTGTTGACGTTTTACCCCTAAATTCCTCAACCTTCACTCCGGAAGCCATCAAGCATCATCTAACCTCACATCAAACTCAAATGCACACACATTAGGCTCTAGTTACACTAGTTCATTTTTAGGGTCATTACAAGTAATACCTAGAACTTGCCCCGTTAGTTGAATTGATTGATGTAAACAAACGATTGTGATGATCATAAGCAAAATTTGTGAAGATTGAACAAAAATTGACCTTATACCTCTTTGTGACCACCTTGCGAAAGTGTGAACCTAGCTTTGCACCATTTGAGCCTATCCTTTTCTTTGGAAGAATCTTGTACAACTTTGACCTCTTTGTAATATCACATAAAACCTTCACGAAGTACTAGTTGGTTTGAATAGCCAACTTAGGCCAAAAGTGGAAGTTGGAGGTGGTGAAAAAAGAGGATATTCAAGAAGTGTGAAAAAATCGCTTTGAACGATCATGTTGAAAAAGATGGAATCCAAAAGCTAAAGTTAGGGGTGTGGCGAAAAAGGAGGATAGTCAAGAAGTGCGAAAAATTTGCCTTTGAAGGATTATGTTGAAAAAGACGGAACCCCTCCATGTAAAAAGAAGAAGAAAGAAGAAAGAAAACAAAAATAGGAAAATAGAAAAAAAAATTGAAAAAGAGAAGTATTTGTTGAATAAAGCTAGTGAAATGAGCCAAAGAAATAGGGTATCCAATGAGTCATGCCTAAATTAACTTAGGGTGGATTGTGAAAAACATATAGTGTAAAAGAGAAAGAGAAAAACTGAAATGTAGACCATGCTTCCTGAAGGTAGACGTCACTACGCCAGAATGATCATACATTTACTCTCAGCCACGTTACAAGCCTTAAAAAGACCTTTGTGATCTTGAGTGAGCTGAAAGTAATGTCGGTTGGAAAATAAGGCCAAGCCAATGGGTAGAGTTATGCATGTGTTTATCTTTAGAAGTATGAGAGTTTTTTTTTCTGAAATTCTAAATTGTTGATGAGTTTTGTGTGAGCATGGAATCATTCTTGATGTGAGGGCATTTGAATTCTTTTTTTGTGCTTGAACTTGCATATGTAGCAAGCACTCTGAACTTGAGTTCTATTTGATTATGGTTAGTCAATTTTTTAAACTTAGAGTGCACAATTGAACATTGCATTATTAGTTTGAGACTTTTGTGTGTATTCGTGTGGAGTTTTGACTAGCACTGTTTGTAGACATCCTTATTGAACTGATTGATCTTGTCATTTACTTGAGGACAAACAAACATTTAAGTTGGGGGTATTGATGAGTCTGGGATTTTGACTCATTTAGGCTTATTATTCAATAAATTAGTGTCCTTGATGCCTATTTTGTGCTCTTTAAACTGATGCTTAAATACAAATTTTAAGATAAAAAGGAGAACGAGCATTGCAAAGACATTATCAGGCAAAAAAGAGTAAAAAAGATGAAAATGGATGAAGATAGTTGAAGTTGACCATCGCCAAAGTCACTCGGCAAATAGGCAAGTGGTGCTTCAGCTCGCTTAATGTTCTAGAGTGGCAGCCTTGGGGAGACGCCAACTTGGTGATGGAATTTGACTTTCGGCGAATTGTCGAATGGATTGGGGACAAAGATCTGGATAGCCTAAAATTACAGGATGTAAAGGATGATGAGTTAAACCAAAATGGCATTAAGTAAGAGCAATTGGCGGAACACCGAATGGGTCGGCGATGATCGATTAAATCCGTTGAGTGACCCCGTAGGCCAAAATCTAGGAACGTATATATTGGTTTTCAAAATGAGAAAAAGGGATGCTGCCATTGTTAGACTCTAAGTTTTAATTGAAAAAGTTGTTTTTCTTTGTTTTCGAGTGTTTTCTAATAGAATTCAAGTTAGATTTTGGATTTGAAGTCAAATTAGACCATTGTAAATACGTGTTTTGCATTACCCTGCTTATGGATAACGTAGTTTGATAATCTTTTCTTATTTTTCAATATGTGTGGATAAAATCCCATTCTTAGGGGTGTGATTATGTGAATAATTGTCTTAATTAGCTTATAGGTGTTTGAAATTACTAATTTTATTGTTGTTTTTACGTGGATTCAATTGGTAATTGAATTTTAACTAATGAATTGTAGTTGCAAATGCACATTTAGTCTAGTATTCTCTGCTTTCTTGAGAAAGAGGTTTTAGATTTAAGATTATCAATTAATGATTGTAGTAATTGGGTTGTCATGGGTTCAACTCGAGAGAGTGAATCTTAATTCGATCTGACCTATCTAGCTCGAGAGAGTAGATAAATTTAGTTTTTGGGTTGTTCATAGTGAGATGCTTGTTGAGGTTTGAGAGAACTCACTTGATTTGTGACAGTTGATCAAGAGATGGCTATTACATCTAAAGCATAGCCTACCCACTAAGATTCAATGACTTTTGGTAATTAGTAATCACCCGTATAGCGAAATTGGCAATTAATCGGTCACATCCCCAAGTATCCCCATTCAACTAGAATACTCCTCTGTTTTTCAACCCCTTAGATTTAATTAAATGAATTCAATAATTTTATTCCTACACCTTTTTAGAATATGTCTTTCACTTCGTAATAGAATTCTTGACCGTATCACTCCCTGTGGGATCAACCCCAACTCCTCATTGGGTTTATACTAGATTGCAATTGCCTAAACTAGTATTGGATGAAGTGTAGTTAAGCATTTTCCGTTAGGCAGACTTAGTGGCTTATATGGAGATCTCTTGGGGTCCTATACGTCATGTTACGCCTAGGGGGTACCTTGGATCATGAAAAACTTGGTAATCAGCGCGTAAGGTTTAGAAAGGTCTAAGGATGTCTCATAATCCACGTCAAGTAGAGTCTTTCCATGAGTGTGAATTGTGCCACATTTATGAATGCAAGGCTACAAGATGTTTAGGAAACTCCACTTCTTCATTACTCTACAGTCACGTGATAAAGGGTAACTCTATAAGGTCTCTCTCTCCTAATCCTTATCTGATGCTCTACTGGATATGGCTACTTGAAGAGCTTGTGCTTGAAGTAATTTGAGGGTGAATGTGGAACAAGAAGCTCTTCCTCAAGCTCCTCAAACTACTCAACGTCCAGTCGACCCTTTGGCCAAGCAAGTGACTAATGCAAAATTTAGGGCTGCTTTTCAAGTATTGGCTCAAGCCACGATGGCCCAAGCAAATAGGAAGGTGGCAATTCGAGTGAACCCAAATCTTGGTACACCAAAATCCTCTTAGGTTTCATGGTTTTAGGGTTGAGGAAGATCCCCAAGAGTTCATTGATAAAGTCTACAAAGTGTTAATGATCATGGGAGTGACCCCGGTGGAAAATGCGTAGTTGGCCGCTTATTAACTTACGGGTGTTACTCAAATTTGGTTCAATAAATGAAAAGAAAGGAGACCAGAAGCTGCAGGTCCTCTCGATTGGGAGAATTTTAAGGTTTCTTTCCTTGATAGGTTATTTCCCGTTGAGATAAGAGAGGCAAAAGTGCTTGAGTTCATCAACCTTCGTCAAGAAAGCATGAGTGTGAAACAATATGCTTTGAAGTTCACCCAACTGTCTTAATATGCTCCTACAATGGTTGTCAATCCTAGGGAAATGATGAATAAGTTCATTTCTAGGGTGTCTAAAATGGTGGTTAAAGAATTTCGTACCGCCATGCTTGTTTATGACATGGACATTTCTCATCTCATTGTTCATACTAACAAGATCAAAGATGAGAAACTTAAGGAAAAGTCTAGGGAGACAAATAGGGCTAAACCTAGTGGTGGTAATTTCTCACATACAAGGTCTGATGGACATGGTCATTCTAAATTTCGACAAACGTTTCTGGTCAAGGTTCCTCCATTGCTTCTTCTATGTTCAATAAAGAGAGGGTGTCTAACGCTAAGCTTCAAGGAGGGTTTGGTAGTGGATCTTCAGTGCCTATGTCAACTTGTGCTAGGTGTGCATATAAGCACGATGGTAAGTCCCTAGCAAGCACGGATTGATGCTTCGATTGTCGTAAAAGTGGTCATAAAATAAGGGATTGCCCAATTCTTACGGATAACGGAAGAGAGGGAAAACAAGCTCCTCCTAGTGGTTTAGGTTTAAATGGTCCCAAGAAAAACATATTCTATGCACTTAAGACTCGTGGTGAAAAAGAGTGTTCTCTCGATGCGGTTACGAGTATGTTGAAACTCTTCCAAGTTGATGTTTATGTTTTACTTGATCTTCGTGCTACCTTGTATTTATTGACAACGTATGTGGCTATGAGGTTTGATTTTCTTTAGGATGTGTTGTTACATCTTTTTTATGTCTCTACTCCTGTTCGTGACTCTATTGTGGCAAAGAGGGTCTTTAGAAAGTGTCCTGTCTCCTTGTCACATAGAGTTACTTTTGTTGACTTGGTAGAGCTTGATATGCTAGAATTTGATGTTATCCTTTGAATGGATTAATTGTATTCTTGTTATGCTTCTGTTGATTGTAGAACTCATATGGTCAAGTTTCCGTTCCAGAATGACCCTTTCCTAGTGTGGAAAGGGGAAAATTCTATCCCTAAGGGTCAATTTGTCTATTGTCTTAAAGCTAGAAAAATGTTTGCTAAGGGTTGCATATCCGATCTAGTGAAGGTTACATATGTGGATTTCGAAACCCCTACTCTTGAGTTTGTCCCTGTATTTAATGAGTTTTTGGAAGTATTTCCATAGGGCTACCCGATATTCCTCCAGAAAGGGAAATAGACTTCGGTATTGACCTTCTCCCAAATATGCATCCTATATTTATTGATCCTTACCGCATGGCTCAGGCAGAACTAGAGGAGTTTAAAGAACAATTGAAATATTTGTTGGATTAGGATTTCATTAGGAAGAAGGATGGTTCTCTTCGTATGTGTATAGACTATAGACAATTGAATAAGGTTACCGTTAAGAATATGTATATTTTCCCAAGGATAAATGATCTATTCGACTAACTTCAAGGAGCTAGTTACGTCTCTAAGATTGACCTTCGGTCGGGTTATCACCAATTAAGGGTGTAGGAAAATGATTTTCCGAAAACGGCTTTTCGAAACCAAAATGTTCATTTTGAGTTTTTGATGTTGTTTTTTGGTTTGACTAATGCTTCAGCCTTTTTTATGGATTTGATAAATAGGGTGTTTTGACAATATCCTGACATGTTTGTTATTGTGGTCATTGATGATATATTGATCTATTCGAGAAGTGAGGATGATAACATCAATCATCCTCGGATTGTGTAGCAAGTTCTCAAGGACCAACAACTATTTCCAATGTTTAGCTAATGTGACCTTTGGCTACGGTTCGTAGCTTTACTTGTAACGTTGTTTCAAGTAAGGTATTGAGGTAGATTCTAAGAAGATGGATGCGGTCAAGAGTTGGCCTAGATCTCTATCCCCTCAGATATTAGAAGTTTCTTGGATTTAGCTGGTTGTTACAAAAAGTTTGTTGAGGGGTTTTCTTCCATTGCTTCTCCATTGACAGCCTTGACTTAAAATAAGGCTAAGTTTAAATGGTCTGATGCATATGAGAAGGGTTTTCAGGAGTTGAAGGATGGATTGACTTCCGCTCCGGTTTTGACCTTACGAGAAGGTACTGAGGATTTTGTTGTTTATTGTGTGTCCTTGAGAATTTCGCTAGGATGTGTACGTATGCAAAATATAAAGGTTATTGCCTATGCTTCGAGGCAACTTAAGGTTCATGAAACAAATTATCCTACCCATCACCTTTAACTATCGGCTGTTGTTTTCGCCATAAAGATTAGGAGGCACTATTTGTATGGTTTTCATGTCGATGTTTTCACAGACCATAAGAGTTTACAATATGTGTTTAATCAAAAGGATATAAATCTTTGCCAAAGTAGGTGACTTGAGTTATTAAAGGACTATGATATGAGTGCTCTATATCACCCCTGTAAGGCGAATGTGGTGGTTGATGCTCTTAGTCGATTATCCATGGATATTGTTTCTCATATCAAAGAAGATAAGAAGGAGTTGGTTCAAGATGTTCATAGGTTGGCCCGGTTGGCTGTTCAGTTAGTAGACTCCGCCCAGGGTGGTTTATAGTAAAAAATGGTTTAGAATAATCTTTTTTGGCTGATGTGAAAGCCAAGCAAGGTCTTGATCAAACTTTGGTTGAATTGAAGGAAGCGGTACTTAAGAAATTCGTTGAGCCTTTCTTCCAAGGGAGAAATGGAGTGCTTAGATATCAAGGTAGCTTGTGCATTCCCAATGTTGATGACATGAGGGAACAAATTTTTTTAAAAGCCCATAGTTCTCGGTATTCCATTCACCTGGGAGCCAACAATTTATATGGTGATTTGTGGGAGATGTATTGGTGGAATGGTATGAAGAAGGATATTGTGGAATTTGTGGCTAAATGTCCTAATTGTCAACAAGTGAATATTTAGCATCAGAAATTCGGAGGTTTATCCCAAGACATTAGCATTCCTACATGGAAGTGGGAAGATGTAAATATGGACTTTATTGTTGGTTTTCCTCGCATCTGGCGACAAAATGACTCGATTTGGGTTATAGTAGATCGAATAATGAAATCAACTAATTTTATTCCTGCCAAGATTTCTTATTGGGCGAAGGATTATGTTAAATTGTATTTGAGAGAAATTGTAAGGTTGCATGGAGTGCCTTTATCCATTATCTCTTATCGTGGTACTCAATTCACTTCTCAATTTTGGAAATTGTTCCAAAAAGGGTCTTGGTAGTTGTTTCAATCTCAGCACGTCCTTTCAAGGGTAATTTGAATGATCTCTTGCCTTTGATAGAGTTTTCATATATCAATAGTTATCGCTCGAGTATTGGGATTACTCCATTTGAGGCCTTGTATGGAATGAGGTGTAGATATACTATAGGTTAATTTGAGGTGGGTGCAGTTGCCCTAATAGGTTTTGATATATTTGTGATTGTGTTCATTAATGATATATTAATCTATTCGAGAAGTGAGAATGATCATATCGATCATTTAAGGATCGTGTTGCAAATTCTTAAGGACCAATAACTCTTTGAGAAGTTTAACAAGTGTGAGTTTTGGCAAAGGTCCTTAGATTTTCTTTGGTCACATTGTTTTAAGTAAGGGGATTGAGGTAGATCCTAAGAAAACGGATGCGGTCAAGAGTGGGCCTAGACCTCTAACCCCTTTGGATATTAGGAGTTTCTTGGGTTTAGGCGGTTACTATAGAGGGTTTGTTGAGGGATTCTCTTTGATTGCCTCTCCTTTGATGGTCTGAAGCATGTGAGAAGAGTTTACAAGAGTTGAAGGATAGACTTATTTCCGATCTGGTGTTGACTTTACCGGAAGGGACTGATGGTTTTGTTGTTTATTATGATGCCTCAAGAATTGGGCTAGGGTTTGTGCTAATGCAAAATGGGAAGGTTAATTCCTATGCCTTAAGGCAACTTAAGATTCATAAAAAGAATTATCCTACCCATGACCTTGAACTAGCGGCAGCTGTTTTTCCCTTAAAGATTTGGAGGCATTATTTGTATGGTGTTCATGTTGATGTGTTTACCGACCACAAGAGTTTGCAATATGTGTTTAATAAAAAAGATCTAAATCTTCGCCAAAGAATGTGGCTTGAGTTATTAAAAGATTATGATATGAGTGTTTCCTATCAACCTGGAAAGGAAAATGTGGTGGTGGATGTTATTAAGTCGGTTATCCATGGGTAGTGTTACTTATATTGAAGAAGGTAAGAAAGAGTTGGTTCTAGATGTACATAGATTAGCCTAATTAGGTGTTCAATTAGTGGACTCCATCAAGGGTGGTGTTGTGGTTCACAACGGCTCGAAATCCTTTTTTTTGGCAGACGTATGTGAAATCCAAGCAAGGTCTTGATCAAATTTTGGTTGAATTAAAAGAAGCAGTACTTAGGACATTCATTGAGGATTTCTCCCAAAGGGGTGATGGTCTACTTAGATATCAAGGTCGCTTGTGTGTTCCAAATGTTCACAACTTGAGGGAACAAATCTTGTCAGAAGCCCATAGTTTGCGGTATTCCATTCACCCAAGAGCCACCAAGATGTACCGTGATTTATGGGAGGTCTAAAGGTTGAATGGGATGAAGAAGGATATGGCGGAATTTGTGACCAAGTGTCCTAATTGTCAAAAACTAAAAATTGAGCATCATAAACTTGGAGGTTTGTCCAAAGACATTAGCATTTCTACATGGAAGTAGGAAGATTTGAACATGGACTTTATTATTGGTTTGCCTCACACCCGATGACAACATGATTCGATTTAAGTGATAGTAGATCGGATGACAAAATCGGCTCATTTTATCCCCGTCAAGGTTTCCTATTTGGCGGAGGATTATGGTAAGTTGTACTTGAGAAAACTGGTAAAGTTGCATGGATTGCCTTTGTCCATTATTTCCGATCATCTTACCCAATTCACTTCTTAGTTTTGGAAATCTTTCCAAAAGGGTCTTGGTACTCGTGTTAAGCTTAGTACGGTCTTTCATCCCCAAACCGATGGGAAATCGGAGAGTACCATCGAAATGCTGGAAGACATGTTAAGAGCTTGTGAGATTGAGTTTAGAGGAAATTGGAATGACCATTTGCCATTAATTGAGTTTGCCTATAATAATAGCTATCACTCGAGTATTGATATGCCTCTATTGGTGGTAATATATGGTAGGAGGTGTAGATCTTCTATAGGATGGTTTTAGGTGGGTTTAGTCACCCTAATAGATCTTGAGTTGGAGCATGAGGGCATAGAGAAGGTTCGACTTATTAGAGAAAGGTTGAAAATGGCTCAAAGTCGGCAAAACTCATATGCCGATGTGAGAAGAGGAGATCTTGAGTTTGATGTTCATGATTTGGTTTACTTAAAAATCTTACCCATGAAGGGCGTAATAAGGTTTGGTAAGAAAGGGAAGATTAGTCCTCGTAATGTAGGCCCATATCATATTAAGAGTTGTGTTGGTTAGGTTGCTTATGAAATAGATTTGCCTAATGAGTTGAATCATGTGTCTTAAATATCTACTCCTACTCTAGTTTGAATCATGTGTCTTAAATGTTTCCAAGATTTCCTTACAATGCATGATTTATGAAAAGTTCAAGTTTTGAGAAAATGATTCAATTTGATCGATTTCTACATGTTTATGTGCAATTGAGTATGAAATGCATGTAGACTACATGATATGATGATATGAGCATGTTTTTAGCTTGGAGTTGATGTTTCTTCCTCGGATGTAAACTGGGACTTGTTGTTTCCTCCCTAGGTGTGTGCAATGCATGCATTATGGGTTGTTAGATTTAGTTCCACACTTCTTACAATGTTTTGATTACGTCTTAGCAGGGAGTGGTAATTCCTCCTTGGTTACATGCATTTAGATGAAATTGCATTGATTGTTAGTTCATCTCATACTCTTTTCCTACTAGCTTGAATCTCATTGGAGGACAAATGAGCCCAAGGGGCAGATATTGTATCGTCCCAGATTCGAGAAGGACAAGGCAACATTTTTCAGGAACTATAGGTGCCATCCGACGGAGGCCACCCACGGCCAGTGGATAGGGCCACGCACCGTAGGTTTGTCCATGGATGGGCACTCAAGAATGGTTCAGAAAATTGGGAACCACAACCTATACCAATAGACTGTTGGTGGGACCACGACCCGTGGTTGAGGGCCCATGGTTCAAGACCTCAAAATCCTTTTCTTACATCAGACGACTGACCGACAAGACGAGCCGTCGGTCAGACCATAGTCCATCAGTCGTGGTCTGTGGGTCGTGGTTGGTAGTTATGTTTTAGAGGCAGTTGGGTCTTTCCTAATTATTTTATCCCTATACAATGTCGTTTTACCCTTCACTAAGACCACTATATAAGTGATTCCAACCCTCAAATTAGTTCATTCACTTGAAATTTACCAAATAGAAGAACAAGTCTCCTCTCTCAAATATTTCTCTCTCTAGAAAGCTTGAAGAAGAAAGATTCAACCTAGGGTTTCAAGTCAAGTCTCAGCTCCTTCATTGAAGATAAGAAATTGGCTTCAATGTATAATAGTTTTCATCCATAGATTCCTTCCATTTATGGAGTTCTCAAATTCTCCTAGTTTCAAACTTAGAAATCCCCAATTGAGTTAGGGTTTTCTTCAATTGACATGGGTTCTCTTGATTATTGATTTAAATTATTGAATTATGATCTCTTGTGCATGAATTGATGAATACTATGATTTTATGATGTTTCCCCTATGAAACTATGAAATTCCCATGTTTTCCAAGTTATAATCATATGATATGGGATTTTGATTATGAAGGAAGAGTTTTATGAAAGAAATCATTTATTGGTAGAATTACATGAATTTATGATGAAATCCACATCGAACCCATGTTTTCTAAATGTTCATGATTGAAAGTGGGGTTTAAACGTAGAAAGGACCTTTATGAAATTATGCAGGTTCTAATGAAATCTATGCAAAAGTTTTAAGGATACTTTGAGAGTAAATTATCAATGATGATGTTGTTGAAAGGATTTTCAAATATACACATGAAAGCATTATTGTGAAAGGCTTTCTCACATAATAAGGGTTCTAAGGTTGAAAGGTCTTCTCACCTAATTCAATCAACTATTAAGAGCTATCATAATGACTAGCGTGGATTGGTTATTTAATGATAGCTTTCCATGGATAATGACTTATCGCGGATTGACAAGAGGACGTGCCCTTCTATGGATTATAAGAACAAGTAAGAAATGGCCATTCTGTGGGATTTATGCTTAGCACCGAGAGGATATTGAGATGGAAGCTCTCTTGTTAGTAGAGGTTGGGCTTCTAGAACCAATCTCTTCATCGCCTACCTATGTGCCCCCATAGGATTATTATCTAGATAGACAATAGGTAGTGGATCCACCTAAGCTAGAAGTTTATGGTCCTTACCTTGGCAAGTAGGACAACCCTTTTCGGTGTGGGAGATACCGGAGGATGATGTTATAGCTCACATGGTCTCAATGTCGGTTAAGTCTAGTTCCTATAATAATAATGAACTAAAGATACTTCAATAAGTATCTCACATGTGGTCAAGGGCTTTAAATGATGTTAGTTTGCATTGACCATTTTTTATGACTTGTGTTTTCTAACTTTTTTATGTCATGTTTTAGCTTGGTCAATTGCATGTCATGAAATGTCCTATTTTAGCATGATTTAAAGGTTTTATTCATAGCTCTCATACTTGGCACATTGTTTTTTACTAATGCATACTCTTGCCTACATTTCTCCAATGTAGGATCCGACAGTAAGGTTTCTTTGTTTCGTGGCTAGTGGTTGATTGCGAGGTTCCAATGATTTGGTGAGTCTTCATGCTTCAAGCACATATTCTAATTGTTCTTAGTTACTTTCTTATTTCCAGTTTTGGACATGATGTATGGGCTAGGTCCAATTTTATTCTAATGTATTATATGGCAATTCAGACAAGTGTTTTAGACTTCTACTTTACTTTTATAAAACTATTGGACTTGAACTGTTGTCTTTACTTATTTTGTTCTAATTCTTCTGATATAAATGCTAAGTGGCTTGAGTAGGGTCTCTCGGGGTCCTATACGATGGTACATCTAGGGGGTACCCTGGGTCGTGAGAGTGAAGAACTTCACTAGGATGAATCCTTCAGAGTTTCATGGTTCTAAGATTGAGGAAGATCTCCAAAAGTTAATTGATGAGGTTTATATGGTGTTGATGATAATGGGAGTGACACCAGTGGAAAAGGCATATTTGGCCCTTATCAAGTTAAAGGTGTTTCTCAAATATTTTTCAATCTATAGAAAGAAGTGAGACCGGAAGATGCAGGTCCTCTTGATTGGGAAAAGTTCAAAGTTACATTCCTTGATAGATACTTTGCCCTTGAGATGAGGGAGGCAAAGGTGCTTGAACTCATCAAACTTCATCAAGGAAGTATGAGTGTGAAGGAATATTCTTTGAAGATCACACAACTATCTAGATATGCTCCCACTATGGTTGCCGACCCTAGGCCAATGATGAGTAAGTTTGTTATAGGTGTGTCCAAAATGGTAGTTAAAGAATTTCATACTGCCACACTTCTTAATGACATGGACATCTCTCGTCTCATGGTTCATTCCCAATCGATCAAGGAGGAGAAACTTAAGAAAGGGCCAAGGGAGAAAAAGAGGGCTAAAACCGATGATAGTAATTATTTCTCTCATGCAAGGTCTGATGGACATAGTCGTTCTAGATTTCGACAATGGTTTTCTGGTCAAGGTTCTTCCTATGCTCCTACTAGGTTCTACATAGAGAGGGTGTCTAACCCTAAGCCTCAAGGAGGGAATGGTAGTGGGTCTGTATTGCCTACTTTTGTTAAGTGTGGAAGATAGAAAAAGGGTAAATGTATAGCGGGTTCCAACACTTCTTTTTGTTGTGGTATGATGGACCACAAGGTAAGGGATTGTCCTTCAGTTTCTATGAATGAAGAAGATAATTGCCGAAGGGCTCAATTAAATCCTTCATCCAGTCCAACTGGTTCGGGTTCCAATGCTCCCAAGAAAAACCGATTCTATGGAATCCAGACTCGTGGTGAACAAAAGGGTTCTCCCGACGTGGTTACCGGTATGTTAAAAGTATTACAACTTGATGTTTATGCTTTACTAGATCCCGGTGTTACCTTGTCTTTTGTGATTCCATATGTGACTGTGAGGTTTGATGTTCTTCCAGATGTGTTATTAGATATGTTTTCTGTCTCTACTCCTATTGGTGATTCTATTGTTTCTAAAAGGGTTTATTGAAAGTGTCTCATTTCCTTCTCCCATAGAGTTACTCTTGTTGACATGGTAGAGGTTGATATGCTAGATTTTGATGTTATCCTCGGTATGTATTGGCTGCACTCATGTTATGTTTTTATTGATTGTAGAACCCTAGTGTTCAAGTTTTAGTTTCAAAATGAGCACATCCTAGAGTGGAAAGGGGGAAATTATATGCATAAGGGTCAGTTTCTTACTTGTCATAAATCTAGAAAGATGATTTCTAAGGTTGCATTTACCATTTAGTTAGTGTGAGGGATGTCGATTTCGTAACCCCTAATTTTGTGTCAGTCCCATTGTTAATATATATCTGGAAGTATTCCTAGATGATATACCCGGTATTCTTCCCGAAAAGGAAATAGACTTCAGTTTTGATCTTATCCCAGTGACGCAACCTATTTCTATTTGTCCTTGCTAAATAACTCCAGCAGAACTAAATGAGCTTAAGAAACAATTAAAATATTTGTTGGTTAAGGTTTTCATTCGATCGAGTATCTTCCCATGGGGTGCTCCTTTTTTGTTTGTTAGAAAGAAAGATATTTTTGTTCGTATGTGTATTGATTATGGTTAGTTAAACAAGGTGACCATTAAGAATAAGTATCTTCTTCAATAGATATATGATTTGTTTGACCAACTCCAAGGAACAAGTTACTTCCCTAAAATTGAACTTCGGTTGGGTTATCACCAATTGAGGGTGAAGAAAAATGACATTCCAAATATGGCTTTTTCAACTCGGTAATGATCATTATGAGTTTTTGGTAATGTCGATTGGTTTGACTATTTTCCAGGGGTATTTATTGATTTGATGAATAGGATGTTTAGACAATACCTTGACATGTTTGTGATTGCGTTCATTGATGATATATTGATCAATTAGAAAAGTTAGGATGCGCATATTGATCTTTTGAGGATTATGTTGCAATTTCTGAAGGACCAACAACTCTTTTAGATGTTTATTAAATGTGAGTTTTGTCTAAGGTCTATAGCGTTTCTTGGTCACATTGTGTAAAGTAAGGTTATTTAGGTAGATCCTAAGAAGACAGATGTGGTAAAGATTTGGCCCATACCTCTATCCCCTTTGGATATTAGAAGTTTCTTGGGTTTAGATTGTTACTCAGAAGGTTTGTTGAGAGGTTCTCTTATATTGCCTCTACTTTGACGGTTTTGACTAAAAAGAAGGCTAAATTCATATTGTCAAAAGCTTGTGAGAAGAGTTTTCAAGAATTTAAGGATAGACTTACTTCTTCTCCGATGTTGACTTTACTACAAGGACTGATGGTTTTGTTGTTTATTGTGATGCCCAGAGAATTGGGTTAGGATGTGTACTTATGAAAAATGGGAAAGTCATTGCCTATGCCTCAAGGCAACTTAAGATGTATGACAAGAATTATCCTACCCTTGACCTTGTACTAGCAGTGGTTCTTTTTTCCTTAATGATTTGAAGGCATTATTTGTACGGTGTTCATGTAAATGTGTTTACTGACCACAAGAATTTGCAATATGTGTTTAATAAAAAGTATCTAAATGTTCGCCATAGAAGGTGGCTGGAGTTATTAAAAGATTATGATATGATTGTTCTCTATCACCCCGGTTAAGCGAATGTGGTGGTAGATGATCTTAGTCAATTATTGATTGGTAGTGTTGCTCATGTTGAAGAACATAAGAAGGATTTAGTTTGGGATGTTAATATATTGGCCCGATTGGGTGTTCAGTTAGTGGACTCTGCCAATGGTAGTGTTATACTTCACAATGGCTTTGAATCGTCGTTTGTGGCGGATATGAAAAACGTACGGCGTTGATCCAATTTTGTTCGACTTGAAGGAAGCGGTGATTAAAATGTTCGTATAGGCTTTCTCCCAAGGGGGATATGGTGCAATGAGATATCAAGTTCGTTTATGTGTTCCTAATGTTGATGACTTGAGGGAACATATCTTGCTAGAAGCCCATATTTCTTAGAATTTCATTCACCCAGAATCCACCAAGATGTACCGTGAAGTGCGGGAGACCTTGTGGTGGAATGGGATGAAGAATGAAATTGCGAGATTTGTGGCTAAGTTTCCTAATTGTCAACAACAAGTGAAAGGTAAGCTTAAGAAACTGGGAGGTTTATCCCAAGACATTAGCATTCCTACTTGGAAGTGGGATGATGTGAATATGGACTTTATTTTTGGTTTCAATCGCACTCGACGATAACATGACTAGATTTGGGTTATAGAGGACTCAATGAAGAAATCGGCTTGTTTCATTCCCGTCAAGGTTTCCTATTCGGTGAAGGACTATGCTAAGTTCTATTTGAAGGAATTGGTAAAGTTGCATGGAGTGCCTTTGTCCATTATTTCAAAGTTATTGGAGATCGTTTCAAAAGGGTCTTGGTACTTGTGTTAAGCTTAGTACGACCTTTCATCCCCAAACTTATGGGCAAGTGGAGCATACTATCCCAACATTGGAGGATATGTTAAGAGGTTGTGTGATTGATTTCAAGGGTAATTGGGATGATTACACCTTTGATAGAGTTTCCATATAATAATAACTATCACTCAATTATTGGCATTTCTCCATTTGAGGCTCTTTATCGTAGGAGGTGTAGATATCCTATAGGTTGGTTTGAGGTGGATGAACTTTCCTTAATAGGTCCTTAGTAGGTACATGAGGCCATGGAAAAAGCTAGACTTATTAGAGAAAGGTTGAAAACGTCTCAAAGTTGGCAAAAGTCATATACTGATGTAAGCATAAGAGATCTTAAGTTTGATGTCCATGATTGTGTTTACTTGAAAATTTCACCTATGAAGGGTGTAATTAGGTTTTGTAAGCAAGGGAAGCTTAGTCCCGATATGTATGCCCATGTAAGATTTTGAGGCATGTTAAGGTTGGTTATGAACTTGAATTGCCTAATGAATAGACATCGGTGCATCCAGTTTTCCGTGTCTTTATGATCAAGAATTTTGTTAGAGATTCGACAACTATAGTCCCTTTAAAAGGTTTGGGAGTTAAGAAGAATCTATCCTATGAAGAAGTTCCGATTGAGATTTTAGACCGAAAAGTCAACAAGTTGAGAAATAAAGTTGTTTCCATTAAAGTGTTCTGGAGGAATTAGTTAGTTGAGGGTGCTACTTGGGAGTCTGAAGCCGATATGATGTCCCAATATCCTTATCTCTTTCTTTATAACCCTAGTCTAGCTTGAGGAAATGAGTTCCTCATAGTTAACTCTTTGTCTTAGTTTAATGTGTCTTCTACATTTCGATAATTTCCTCATGTATGTTCATGGAAAAGTTTAAGTTTAAAGAAAATGAGTCAATCCAAGGAGTTCTTTCAAAATTCAATTTCAAAAAGAATGATAGATATCCCCCATTGTTAGGGTTTGATTCAAAAGTCATGGGTTCCTTTCAAACTTGATTCTAATGGATGAATTATGTTATTATCAACATGAATTTTTGATTTCCAATGGTTTTTGTGATATATCCCTAAGAACCCATGAAATCCCCATATTTCTCAATTGTGATCTTATAATATGGGTATTTGTTGATGAAAGAAGAATTTTATGAATTTATGCCTGAAGTGATTAAATCATATGATTTACAATGAAATCCATGTAAGATGCATGAATTCTAGATATGTTGATGGAAAGTGGTTTATGAACCTTGAAAGGGTAAAGTATGAGATTATGCATGTTTTTTTTTAAAGAAACCTATGTAAATTCTTTAAGGACACTTTGAGAGTAAAGTGTCAATTATTATGCTAATGTTGTTATGTTGATTGAAAGGACATTCTTATGAACACATAATGAATATGATGTGAAAGGTTTTCTCACATAATGAAGATTCTAGCATTGAAAGGCTTTCTTACCTAATTGAATCTAATTCTTACATGTAGACATGAACGGTGAAAGGTTTTCTCACGCAAGATCTAATGAGCTATCCTAATGAACTAATTTGGATTTGTTGTCAAGGACATCCTTCCATGATACATGTGTTATGTAAGACTTAATAAGTACTCCATGGAATTTATGCTTTCACCGAGTGGATATTGAAATGAGATGGAAGTCTTTTACGTTAGTTGAGTTTGGGCTTCCCATGTATGTCTCATGAGATGGAAGCATTCAACGTTAGTTGAGTCAGGGCTTATAGTAGCAATCCTCGTATCACATAAACTATGTGCCCCCTGTAGGTTATCTATCTAGTGGATCAACCTAAGGTATGAGTTCATGGCACTATCTTAGGCAAGTAGAACAACCCTTTTCGGTGTGGGTAATACCAGGTGATCATGTTATAGCTCACATGGTCTCATGTCGGTTAAGACTTATCTCCCATAATGAGAACATGAATAATGAACTAAGGGTACTTCAAGAAGTATTGTACATGAGTTCAAAGGTTTTTAAAGATTATGTTGACTTACGTTGTCCATGTTTATGACGTATGACTTCTAATCTCTTATATGATGTTTAAACTTGGAATTTTCATGCTTTGAAATGAAATCTACCCTTTTTGCATGTTTTAAATGTTTTTATGCATAGTTATCATACTTAGTGCAATTTTTTACTAACACATACTTTTGCCTACATTCTTCCCAAATGTAAGGTCTGACTGACAGGGTTTCCTTTCTAGTGGTTAGAACTTGGACTTTGACTTCTCTCCGAGCTTCGTGAGTCCTCATGGTTTGAGGATGGACTTCTTTTTATTATAGTTTCCATTTCTTGTATTTCCTTTTTGGACATGATGTATTGGCTAGGACCAATTTCATTCAATATTATAATAGATGGCTTTGATGAGACAAGAGTCTAGACTTCTATTTCTTTTATGAAAAAACTTTGACTTGGAAATGTGTTTTACTCTTATTGTTTTGTTTCTTATGTTATGAAAGTTAAGTGGCTTGTATGGAGTCCTTCGGAGTTCTATATGCCATGTTACATCTAGAGGGTACCCCTAGGTTGTGACAAACCTGGTATCAGGGAACAAGGTTTAGAATGATCCTATGATGATGTCTCATAAGCTACGTTTAGTGAAGTCTTGTTCATGAGTGTGAAGCGCACCACATTTATGAATGAGAGGCTACAAGATGTTTACGAAATTTAACTTCTTCATTACTCTTAAGTCGTGCCTTAGAGTTAACCAAAATATTTCCCTTTCCTAATCCTTGCTCTTTGTTCTTCAGGACATGACAATAGAAAGGCTACTAGAAGGATGGAAGCTGAAAATGTGGAACAAGGAGCTCATCCCCAAGCTGCGGTAAATCCTTTGGCTAAGAGCATAACAATTGCGGATGTTAGGTCGGCTTTCCAAATATTAGCCTAAGCTATGATGGTTGTAACACCCAGAATTTAGTGAGTTGAACTAGTAGGTTCTAGAGCCTGTTGAAAGAGTTTTGGAGTGTCGTATGAGGGTTAAAACTTGTAAAAACGGTTCTCGTACTTTGAATAGGGGTTAAAAGTCCGGGTACGACTCCCCAAGGACCACCCAAGTGGTCCTTGAGGAGGACCCCTCAAGAGTCCCCAAAAAACTTTCAAATTTTGATGAACCACGGATGGCCATTTACAGCCAGTAGACTGGACCACGCCCCGTATGTCATGGGAGTGGGTCAAGGCTTTTTGAGGCCTTCCAAGGGAAGCCTGAGGTTCAATTCACGGAGTAGAAGCACGGCTAGTAGACCCATCCATGGTCCGTGTATGGGTGGGCGTAGGTCATCACAATTTTTAAGCTTTTTAGTTTTAGTTTGGTGATTAGGAATTAAGTTAGTTATTTAATTAAGGGCTTAGGGTGTTTTAAGTAGTTAAATAACCACCTATAAATACCTAATAAGACCCTAAAACCAATTCATTAGCTCATTCATCTTAGAAACCCAAAATTACTCTCGAAGAAATCCTCTCTAGAAGAAGAAGAAAGGAAGTTGGGGCAGCAGCTTAGGGCGATTTTCACCATTGATTCCAGCTTTGTTTAGGTATTTTATCAAAGGTATGTTAAGCTTATTCATCTATGGGTTCTTCCACCCATAGATCCTCCTTAGTAATCCCCCAATTGTGGATCAAAATCCCAATTCTAGCTAGGGTTGTTCCTACATTGTGGGTAGGGCTTGGGTATGATTCTAATCTAGTGGATATCACCCAATTATGATTGATTTATATTTTTTTAATGATAATATGATGTTTTCATGTGATTTCTATGATAAACCCTAATCTAAATTGATGAATGTTATCATTATGGGTTTATGCCATTAGAGGCAAAGTTGAAGGTTCAAAAGTGATCAACCTAAATCAATGCCTTGAATACTAATTGGTCATAGTTAGGATCATATAATCATGCATTGAACTAGAACTTATTGAATAGGAAGGATCTTGACTTGTGAATTTAGAATTGAACCTTTATGAATCAATTATGACTAGAATCACTTAGTAGTAAAGAATATAATAGAATAGCTTGTAATTTAGACATGGATCATGATAGAATGAAGTTAAGCTTGAAAGTAGGGCTTGTGCCCATCATTGTTAGGGCTTTGGGGGTGAAGTCAATATGATGTGATCTTGTTGTGTATTCTCTTCCTCTTACACACTTAGGCATGAATTGCTAGGAGATCCAAGGGTTATCTCATATAGAAGGATTCTAGGTTGAATTAAAACCTAAAATAAATCAAATCATGTTAGTCTAGAATAGCTTGAAGTTGAGGCATATGTTTCCCTCATGTATAGCTTGGCTTAGTAGGGTAAGACCAAGGTTGATAGCATAGGATGAGGATCTATTCTCTCCTAAGAGATACCTTGACTTAGAATTTTAGGATGCATGTCATGGTAGCATGAGATAGTAGTGGTGATGGTAGCCTAGGATAGAGGATTTACACTTTCCTATGGGTAACTTGAACTAGCATTGTTAGAATGCATTCATGGTAGCTTGACTTGGTTTGGGATGTAGGACTTATACACTCCTAAGGGTAGCTTGAATTCCATTGTAAGATGAATTTCAAGGATAGCTTGAGTTAGGATTACTCATGGTAGCTTGGGATTGAGGACTCATAATGTCCTAAGGATAGCTTAGTGTTGAGAATCACACTCCCCTATGGATAGCTTGCGTTTGTAATCTAGTACACTTGTAAGGGTAGCATGACTTAGTTGGTTGAGGACTATTTCATGGTAGCTAGGATAGGACACTTGTACCTTTTCTAGAGTAGCTTGGACTTGCATGTTAGTGTGTGTTCCAAGGTAGTTAGCTTAGCTTAACCTAGTTATGTTAGTAAGATGAGAGCATGGTCTAGCCTATTCGGGGGTTATTCCTTGGTAGCCTTGAAGAGGTAAATATAGTAGAGCGATTAGTCCCCAAATAGTGAACTTTCATGATAGTCTAAAGAAGTACTTAGTGTGGATAGTAGTATGGGATGCTACCCATACATGGCACAAGTATGACTTGTGGCTAGCTCTGAAGGGTTCTCTTATGTAGTATAACTTAGCTTGGGTTTTTGCCATAGTTGCCTTCCAAGACATGATTGACTAAGGTGGTAGTTCCTTTGTCTTTATGAAGTAAGCTATTAAGTAATACCAAAGGAGGGTGAATATGATTATGATGACTTCAAGGCTATGCTTAGTGTGAAGGGTAGTAAGGGATGCCTTTCATGCATTGCACAAATGTGTCTTGAGGTTCCTTAGAAGTATAGTACCCTTATGGTAGAAAGACTTATGACTTAACCATGCATTTACACTATGATTAAGATGACCAAAAAGGGGTACTTGGATTGGGTAGTATTATGGGATGTTGCTCTAGCTTTACACATGTATGCTTTTAAGGTTACTTGAGAATGGTGCTATTATGGTATGGCTGACCAAGGGTCAAGTATGTTTATATGATTATGACTTATCTCCTATGCTCATTAACTATGTCTTATGTTGACTTATGTTTATATGATGCTTATGTTGGAGACAATGCTATGACTATGATGATTATGTTATGACTATGTTAATATCTCTTATGATTATATCTTATATTGATTATCCATTTGAGATGCTCTTATGATGTAGTGCTAGGTTTCATACTTGGTACATTTTGTACTAATGCATATTGCCTACATTCTAACCAAATGTAGGGTCTTGGAGATTTGAGTTGCTTTGGAGGGTAGGTTTCAAGGATCTAGAAGAATTGAAGATCTTGGTGAGTCCTCATACCTTCGAGGACAACATCCACTTTACCTTTATTTCATTTCAATATGTTTTTAAACTTTGTATGGGCTACATCCCAAAGACTATTATTCATGAGTTTAAATAGATGGTTTGAGATAAAGGTTTAGTAAAGTCTTCTGTTTGATTTTATGAAATATGACTTCGATTGTAAAAGTTTTAAATTGTTTCATATTTTCAATACTATTACCTATGTTATGATGCAAAGGGATTGTATTAGACCCCTTCGAGGTCGAGTATGTCGTGTTACGTCTAGGAGGTACCCCTGGGTCATGACAATGACACAAGCTAATTGAGAGGTGGTAGCTTCCATGAACCCAAATATGGGTACATCGGCTTCAAGAGTGAGGGATTTCATGAGAATGAACCCTCCAGAATTTGATAAATCCAAAGTGGAGGAGTACCCTCAAGAGTTTGTCATTGTGGTCCATAAGGTACTTTCTATTATTGGGGTGACTCCAGTAGAGAAAGTGTAATTGGCGACTTACCAATTGAATGGGGTGTTACAAGTATGGTCTGATCAATGGAAAGAGGAAAGGCCAGTTGGAGCGGGTCCCGTAGAGTGGGAGATGTTTAAATCGGCATTTCTTGATAGTTTCTTTCCTTTGAATTGAGAGAAGCAAAGGTTCAAGAGTACATTAACCTTCGTCAAAGACGTATTATTGTAAAGGAGTATACCTTAAAGTTCACCCAATTGTCTAGGTATGCTCCAACAATGGTGGCAGATCCTAGAGCTAAGATGGGTAAGTTTATGACAGGTATATCTGATATGGTGGTTAAAGAGTGTCGTAGCGCTATGCTCATTGGTGACATGGACATCTCTCGCCTTGTGGTCCATGCACAACAAATTGAGGAGGAGAAAGTCAAGGAAAAGTCTAGGGAGGTAAAAAGGTTTAGGACCAGTGATTGAAACTTCTCTAATGCAATGTCTAAGGGACAATGTCGGCCTAGATTTCGACAAAGGTTTTCCGGTCAAGATTTATATAATGATCCTCCTAAATCTAATAAGGAAAATATGTCTAACCCTAAACCTTAAAGAGGAAATGGAGGTGGTTCTTATTTTGCTAGATCTACTTGTGTGAACTGTGGAAAGAAACATAATGGGAAGTGCCTAGCTGGAGCAGATGGTTTCTATGGTTGTGGAAAGAGTGGCGGTAAGGTGAGAGATTGCCCGATGCTCATGGTTAAGGGGAGAGAGGGAAAGCAAGCCCCTCATAGCGGTTCAAACTCCAATGCTCTGAAGCAAAACCATTTTTATGCTCTCCAATCCCGAGGTGGCCAAGAGAACTCCCTAGATGTAGTCACTGGTATGTTACAAGTTTTTCATCTTAATGTATATGACTTGTTAGATCCCGGATCTACCTTATCTTTTGTGACACCCTATGCAAGGAGGTTTGGTGTTCCTCCGGAAGTGATGTTATAACTTTTTTCTGTCTCTACTCTGGTTGATGATTCTGTGGTGGCTAAGAGGGTCTATAGAAGATGTCTCGTTTCCTTATCCCATAGAGTTACTCTTGTGGACTTGATAGAACTTGACATGTTATACTTTGATGTGATTCTTGGTATGGATAGGTTGCATGCATGTTATGCCTCTATTGATTTTAGAACTCGGGTGGTTAGATTCCAATTCCCAAATGAGAATGTCCTATAGTGGAAGAAGGGAAATTCTATGCCTAGGGCTCAATTTGTGTCTTATCTTAAAACTAGAAGGATGACCTCAAAAGGTTGCTTCTACCATCTTGTTAGGGTGAGGGATGTAGATTCTGAAACCCTACTCTTGAGTCGGTTCCTATAGTTAATGAATTCCCAGATGTTTTCCCCGATTATTTACCTAGTATTCTTCCCGAGCAAGAAATAGGTTTTGGTATTGACCTTATCCGGGATCCGCAACCTATCTCTATCCCTCCTTATAGAATGGCTCCGACGGAGTTGAAAGAATTGAAAGAGCAACTAAAGCATTTGTTGGATATGGGTTTCATCTGACCGAGTATCTCTCTATGGGGTGCTCCCATGTTGTTTGTTAGAAAGAAAGATGGATATCATCAGATGGGTCTTGATTATCGTCAACTCAATAACTAAATAAAGTGACCATTAAGAAAAAGTATCCTTTTCCAAGGATAGATGACTTGTTTGACCAACTTCAAGGAGCTATCTACTTCTCTAAAATTTATCTTCGTTCGGGTTATCACCAATTGAGGGTGAGAGGGGAAGATATTTCAAAGAAGGCCTTTACCACCCGCTATGGTCATTACGAGTTCTTGGTAATGTCGTTTGGGTTTACTAATGCTTCGGCGGTGTTTATCGATTTGATGAATAGGGTGTATACAATACCTTGAAATTTTCGTAATTGTGTTTATTAATGATATTTTGATCTATTCAAGGAGTGAGAATGATCATGTTGACCATTTGAGGATTGTGTTGTATGTTCTTAAGGACTAACAATTTTTTGCAATGTTTAGCAAGTGAGAATTTTCGTTAAGGTCCGTAACTTTCCTTGGTCATATTTTGTCAAGCAAGTGTATTGAGGTAAATCTTAATAAGACAGATGCGGTCAAGAGTTAGACTATACCTCTATCTCATTCCGACATTAGAAGATTTTTAGGTTTGGTTGGTTACTATAGAAGGCTTTTTGAGGGATTTTCTTCCATTGCTTCTCCTTTGACGACTTTGACTAAAACAAAGGCTATGTTTAAATGGTCGGAAACTTGGGAGAAAAGTTTCCAAGATTGAAAGATAGAATTACTTCCGCTCCGATATTGACCTTACCGGAAGGTACTGTGACGACCCAAGGGTACCCCCTAGATGTAATATGGCGTATAGAACCACGAAGAACTCCATACAAGCCACTTAGCTTTAATAACATAAGAAATAAGAATAAGGGGAAAATACATTTTCAAGTCAAAAGAAGTTTTTCATAAAAGAAAGCAGATGTCTAGAAATTTGTCTCACATAGCCATCTATTACAAACTGAATGAAATTGGGCCTAGTCTATACATCATGTCCAAAGAGAAAATACAGGAAGTGGAAATCAAACAAAAACTCCATCCTCGAACCATGAGAACTCACCAACCTCGGAAAGAGATCAAAGTCCAAGCTCTAGCCACTAGAATGGAAACCCTACCTATCAAGCCCTACATTGGGGAACAATGTAGGAAAAAGTATACGTTAGTACAAAAATGCACTAAGTATGATAGCCATGCATAAAAATCCTTCAAACGTGCGAAAAGGGACATTACATTTGAAAGCATGCAATTTGCCAAGTTTAAATATAATATAAGATATTAGAAGTCATATACAAAACCATTGAACTCATATTCAAACCTTCTTGAGTAACCATAGTTCATTATTCATGTTCTTATTGTGGGAGAATTAGCCTTAACCGACATAGAGACCATGTGAGCTAAAAGATAATCACCTGGTGTCTCCCACACCAAAAAGGGTAGTTCTAGTTGCCTAAGGTAGATCCACAAACTTCTAGCTTAAGCGGATCCACTAGCTAATCAAACTATGGGGGCACCTAGTTATGGGATAAAGAGATTGCTACTAGAAACCCGGCCTCTGCTAATGGGAGAGGTTCCATCTCATGAGACCTCTTCTAGAAACCTGGCCTCTACTATTGGGAGAGCTTCCATCTCAATTTGATTATCCACTCGGTGCTAAGCATATTTCCCACAGAATACTTATTAAGTCTTACTTCGTTCATGTCTCATGGAAGGATGTCCTTGACAACTATCCCATGTTAGTTCATTAGGATAGTTCATTAGATCATGCGTGAGAAAACCTTTCACCGTCCATGTCTACATGTAAATATTAGATTCAATTAGGTGACAAGGACTTTCAACCGTAGAGTCATCATTATGTGAGAAAACCTTTCACATCATGTTCATTACGTGTTCATGAGAATGTCCTTACAATCAACACACAACATTGTCATAATCATTGACACTTTACGCTCAGGTATCCTTAAAGAATATACATAGACTTCATGAAAACATGCATAATCTCATAGAATTTACCCTTTCAAGGTTCATAATATAATTTTCATCATCAAATCTAGAATTCAAGCATTAGACATAGATTTCATTATAGTTCATGTGATTCTATCAAATCATGCATCAATTGATAAAATTTACCTTTCATCAACATAAACCCATCACAATTAAAAAGTATGGGGAACTCATTGGTTTTTTGGGATACATAATAAAAACCATAAGAAATCATCAATTCATGCTTCTAATAACGTAATTCAAACATTATAATCAAGTTTGAAAGGAACCCATGACTTTGGAATCAAACCCTACCAATTGGGGATTTCTACCTTTTTGAAATTGGAGATGTTGAGACGGATCCATGGATGAAAGCTATCGATCGATGAAAACTACCATACCTTAGAAAAAATCCCAATGCTAACTTCCGATTGATTAATTGAACCTTGACCTTGAAACCATAGGTGAAACCTCCTCCTTCTTCTTCTTTAAGCTTTAAAGAGAGAATATTTGAGACGGGTTGGTTTTCTTTTGGGAATTTGGTAGAATGAATTAAATGGGGTTAATATGGGGTTAAAAAGGCTTGTATATGGATTCTAAATATAGGCAAAACGACATAGAATGGGAACTATTTAATTTGAAAAAGACCTAATTACCCCTAAGTTAAACTGCCAGTAGCCTGTAACCGACCCACCTACGGACCCAGTCGACGGACCATGGATGGACCTACGATCCGTCGTGGTGAGCCGTGGTTGGTGGTCAATGAATTTTTCATTGACCTACGACCACTGGACCACGGGGCATGGACCGACCTATAGTCTATAGGTCCCCTCCACGGTCCATGCTTGGACTATTCTGAGGCACCCATCCACTCACCCTAGTCGACGGATCGTAGTCTGACCCACGACCCATCCTAGTGGACCATCGTTCATAGTCAGAAAGTCCCATTTTGGGACTCCCATCCATTGACAAAACCTATGGCCTGTGGGTCCACCTACGCACTGTTGGTGGTCCTCGTGGATGGCACCTGAAGGTTCTGAATTTCTAGTTCATTACCCATATTTGGATATGGGATGTTACAATATCTCCCCCTTGGGATCATTCATCCTCGAAAGATGCTCTAGACACCTTACGAAAGTCAAGACTCAAGACTAGCAGCCCTTCATGCATGCAAGATCAAAATAATGCACGAAAATAAAGGACAAAAAATCAACTCCATATAAAACACATTTAATGCATCTCACAGAAGTAGGAACTACATATAACAACCCAATATGCATGAAACATTTAAAAATTTCTCATGTTCTAGGAGGAACCAGCCTTCTCCAATCTTAAAAGCATGCTCAACAAAATCTCATGAAGTCAATATGCCATTTACTATCAAAAAGTGTCACGACCCAAGGGTACCCCGTAGACGTAACATGGCACATGGAATCCCAAAAGGGCCCAAGTAAGCCACTTAGCTTATCACCATCACATAAGTATAGAATAATAAAGAATAAAACACAATTTCAAAGTCTTTAAGAAAAGTTTCATAGAAGTAAAATGGATGTCTAGACATAGTCTCGTTAAGCCATTTACTACAATCAAAGTCTCAAAATAATAGGGTCCCAAACCTAACAATAGAAAATCTAAAAATGTCTAGTACAATGATAGGAATGAAACAACAATAGAGAAATTGTCCTCGGATCCATGAGGACATACCACAAGCCTTGGAGAGAATCAATCCAAGCTTCGAACTAAAAGGAATCACCTCAAATACTGGGACCTACACTTAGTAGAAAATATAAATGGAATATGGGTTAGTACAAAAATTGAACCAAGTATGGTAGCTATGCATGAAAATCATTAAATATGCTAAAAAGGGAAATTTTAGTTGAAAACTATGCATTTGATCAAGTTTATGAAATATCATCAAAATAAGATAATGTCATATGATGCAAGCATATTCAACATATAAATCATCTCATCATAATGGAAACAAACCATAAGAACCATCAAAGCATCCTTGTGCAATGCATGAGTAAGATCATATACTCCTACCCACTCTAAGCAAAACTCATTATGTGATTATAGTTCATAACTCCTACTCTAGTTCATTCTATCATTGTGGGATTAGCTTTAACCGACATAGACCATGAGAGCTTAATCATGGAATCCGGTGTCTACCCCACACCGAAAAGGGGTTGTCCTATTTGCCTAAGGTAAAACTATACTCTTAGCTTACGTGGATCCATTAGCTAAAGACCTATGTAGGCACATAGTTTATGGGAAAATGAGATTGCTTCTATAAACCCAGACTCAACTATGGAAGAAGGTTTCCATCTAATGAGACAACTACTTTGGGAACCCGGACTCAACTAGTGTAGAAGGATCCCATTTGGGAAGCCGGACTCAACTAATGTAAAAGCTTCCATCTAATATTCGTATCCTCTCGGTGAGAAGCATCAACTCCCAATTGATTTTACATTAAGTCTTGACTGAAGTCGATAATTAAAGAATAATGTCTTGACATTCAATCCACAAACTCATTCTATAGCTCCTATATTCATTAGGGGAGACTAATCTTCAACCCTTCGAATCACTATATGTGACAAACCTTCCAAATTACATGATCTTCATACCTAATTGTGTACATAATTAGGATCATCATCCGATGAACACAACCATTAGATTATAATGTAGTTACTTTACTCTCAAAGCAATCAAATTGTATACACACAAATCTCATACATGTAGTCAATTCTCATATTTTTCCCCTCAAGGCTATAGATAAAATTTAACCAATCAATCTAGGGTTACTACATTAGATATAGATGGTGACTGATTCAATGAACTAAACTACATTAAGAACAATCTCCTAATTTCTTCAATTCACCCAATTCACAAGTCACAATCTAAGGTTATGGGGAAAACATGAATTCATGGGGGATTTTCTCATAAAAACTATAATAATCAACAATTGAATCATAATATATAATAACTAAATCAATGAAAATGTTTTGAAAAAGAATTCATGGCTTAGAATAGAAACCCTAGGTTTTTGGAGACTTTACCTACCTTGAAATAGAGAATTTAAGGACTTCATAGATGAAAAGTTAACCATGAATCAAAACTACCATACATTAATTGAAGAATCTCCACGAATTTGGGTAGAAAAGGTGAGTTCTTGAGCCCTAGAACTTGACTTCTTCTTCTTCAATGGAGTTTTCTAGAGAGAAAATTATTTAGAGAGGAAAGTTGGTTACTATTTGGGTTTTGGAAATTATGAAGTGTAAGGGGTAGTTAGTAGTTTAAAAGGTCCTAAATAAGTCTAAATAATTATTATAAAACGACCCATAAGTTAACTAACCACCCTAGGAATTTACCACCTTTCCCCTCACTTGGCCGAAATGGATAGCCTACTAGTGTGACTCTCGATTGAGTGACCTACGGACCGTAGGTGGACCTATTGGCCGTCCTGCGGTCCATAGGTCATAGTCAAATAGTGTAATATTGAGGGAAGGCCAATTCTTGACCCACGACCCCCACCTACTGGGCTTGGGTCCACCCATAGATCATGGGTTCCCTGATGTGGGTCGCTTGCGGCCTGGGTGGCTCGGTTCGACTGAGCCCGTGGGCGTGGTGTTTTGTCTGTAGTTGGATCGGCAAATCAATTGGCGGTTTGCCTTGCGACTGCCTGGCAGTCTTAGGGTCTTTTTCCCAAAGACTCAAGGTTGGTCCTTGGGGTTTAGGCCTTGACCTCTTAACAAAAAACAAATTTTTTTAAGGTATTTCTAGGGCTGTAATTCTAATGTCAAGCTTTAACTTAGTCTAATCATCTAAGTTAGTCACTAGATTAGTTTACATCTTTCCGGAATGTTACATTATCTCCCTCTTGGGAACATTCGACCTCGAATGATGATCTAGACACCTTACGGATTTAAAGACTCAAGACTAGCAGCCCATCAAAGTAATAAATAATTCAAAGGAGCAAACATCAGTTCCATCTAAAAACATAATCAATGCAATACAAGGGAGTAGGAACTACATCTAACAACCTAATATTCATGAAACTCAAAAAGTCTAATATTCATAAGAGGAACTAACTTTTCCCCAACTAAAATAATTCTCGACACAACATCATGGAGCCCATATGCTAATACTTTCAAAAGCACACTAAAGCATGTTCATCAATACATACCATGAAGTAAAAATAGGTAATTCATACTAAATGCGCAACAACATGAGGAACATAAATATGAAAATTCATTTTCTCGTAAATCATGAATTTCATAAAGAACATGCATAACATAAGGAAATCATGGAAAAACTTCATTTACACACATGACTCCGAAAACAGTAAAACTCAAAAGAGACTATTTACCTTAAACTTGATTAGGAGAAGTAGGAAAGAGATGAGGATAACGGAACTTCATATCGGTCTCAGCCTCCCATGTAGCACCTTTAACTAAATAATTCCTCCATAGAACATTTATGGAAGCTACTTCGTTGTTTCTCAACTTTTTCACTTGCCAGTCCAAAATTTCCACCGGAACCTCCTCATTGGAGAGACTCTCATCAACCCCTAAACCATTTAAAGGAATGGTGGATACCAGATCCCCAATACACTTCTTAAGCATGGAAACATGAAGCACCGGATGAACCGGAGCCAACTCATTCGGTAAGTCTAGCTCAAATGCATTTATCCCAACATGTTCCAAAATTTGGTATCGGCCCACCTATTGGGGGCTTAGCTTCCCCTTTTACCAAAAATCATCACACCCTTCATAGGTGAGATTTTCAAGTAGACCCAATCACCAATTTCAAATTCTAGATCCCTCCTTCTAACATCGGCACAAGACATTTACCGACTTTGGGCCGCCTTTAACATCTCTTAATGAATAGAACTTTTTTGATGGCCTAATAAACTAATTCGGAAGCAATTAGAACAATGTAACCTACTTCAAACCATCCAACCAGAGACCTACATCTTCTACTATACAAGGCTTCAAAAGGAGCCATATAAATACTTGGGTAGTGACTATTATTGTCAGCATATTCCATCAAGGGAAAGTGTTCATCCAAATTAACTTTAAAATCTATAACATATGCCTTCTACATGTCTTCTAGAGTTTGAATACTACGTTCTGCTTGACCATCCATTTGACGGTGGAAATCGGTGGTAAGCTTTACCTTAGTGCCAACCCTTTTTTGTAATGACTTCCAAAATTGAGAAGTAAATTGAGGACCCTGATCCAAAATGATAGATAGAGGAAACCCATGCAACTTCACTATCTCCTTTATATACAACTTGGT
This sequence comes from Solanum microdontum, assembly GCA_036250385.1. Lineage (NCBI taxonomy): Eukaryota > Viridiplantae > Streptophyta > Magnoliopsida > Solanales > Solanaceae > Solanum > Solanum microdontum. The sequence continues at coordinate 45,568 of JAJONQ010018393.1, forward strand.
ATAGTCTTCCGCCAAGTAAGATACCTTGACGGGAATGAAGTGGGCTTATTTTGTCATCCTATCAATAATGACACAAATAGAATCATATTGCCTTCGCGTACAGGGAAATCCCACTATAAAATCCATATTCACCTCTTCCCACTTCCAAGTGGGGATTGGCATATCTTGCAAAAAGCCTACCGTCTTCCGGTGCTCAGCCTTAACTTGTTCACAATTAGGGCATTTGGCTACAAATCCCGCAATATCCTTTTTCATACCACTCCACCAATAGACTTCCCATAGTTCATCCTGGTACATCTTGGTGGCTACCGGATTAATAAAATATCTTGAACCATGAGCCTCTTCTAGAATTCGCTCCCTTAGTCCATCCACATCTGGAACACATAATATTCCTTGGTATCAAAGTACCCCATCTCCTCCTTGGGAGAAAGCCTCAACGGATTTCCAAAGTACCGATTCATTCAACTCTATCAATATAGGATCAAGGTGTTGCTAAAACTTCACATCTACAACAAAAGACTATTCGGAGCCCTTATGAACCGTGAAACTACCTTTGGGAGAATCTACTAGTTGGACACCTAATCGGGCCAACCTATGCACATCACAGACTAACTCTTTCTTTTCATCCTCTATGTGGGTCACACTACCCATGGACAGTCTACTAAGTGCATCCACCACAACATTAGCTTTGTCGGGGTGGTAAAGGACACTGATGTCATAATCCTTTAAAAGTGCTAACAACCTTCTTTGTCGGAGTTTCAAATCCTTTTGGGTAAACACATATTGGAGACTTTTGAGATCGATGAAAACATATACATGTATCCCATATGAGTAATGTCTCCATATTTTTTAGGCAAACAACACTGCTGCTAATTCAAGATCATGGGTCGAATAATTCTTCTCATGTACCTTGAGTTGCCTCAAAGCATAAGCAAACACTTTACCATGTTGCATGAGTACACACCCCAACCCTACTCTCAAAGCGTCACAATAAACCACAAACCTATCGGTACTCTCCAGTAAGATCAACACCAGAGCGGAAGTAAGTCTATATTTCAACTCTTGCAAGCTTTTCTCACTAGCTTCCGACCACTCAAATTTTGCCTTCTTTTGAATCAAGGCCGCCAACGGAGAATCAATGGAGGAAAAACCCTCAAGAAATCTTCTATAATAATCGGTCAAACACAAAAAGCTTCTAATATCGGTAGGAGTTAGAGGTCTAGGCCAACTCTTGACAACATCCGTTTTCTTGGGATATACCTCAAAACCTTTGCTAGACACAATATGGCCAAGGAAGGATACAGACCTCAACCAAAACTCACATTTACTAAACTTTGCATATAATTGGTGGTCTTTAAGGACATGCAATACAATCCTCAAATGGTCCATGTATTCACCCTCACTCCTTGAATAGATAAAAATATCATCAATAAACACGATTACAAACATATCAAGGTAGTGTCTAAATACCCTATTCATTAGGTCCATGAATGCCTCCGAGGCATTAGTTAGACCAAATAATATCACAAGGAACTCATAGTGCCCATACCTAGATCAGAAAGTCGTCTTGGGTATATCAATTCCTCTCACCCTAAGTTGATGGTAGCCCGAACGATGGTCAATTTTTGAGAAGTAACTAGCCCCTTGGAGTTGATCAAATAAATCATCGATTCTCGGAAGGGGATATTTATTTTTTATGGTTACCTTATTCAATTGGTGGTAGACAATATACATTCTAAGGGACCCATCCATCTTCCTCAAAAACAACACTGGATCACCCCAAGGAGAGATACTCGGTTGAATAAAACCCTTGTCTAGAAAATCCTTTAGTTTTTCCTTTAACTTTTTCAACTCGGTCGGAGCCATTCTATAAGGAGGGATAGAGATAGGTTGTGTATATGGCAAAATATCAATGCAAAAATCTATTTCCCGTTCGGGAGGAATGCCGGGCAAGTCATCGGGAAAGACTATTGGAAACTCACTCACCACGGGGACTGACTCTAAAGAAAGGACTTTGGACACAACATCCATCACCTTAACAATATGACAAATGTACACCTTGGAGATTATTTTCCTAGCTTTGAGACAAGAAAAAGATTGAACTCTAGGAATAGAATCCCCCCCCTTTCCACTCTAAAATTGGCTCATTTGGAAATAGAAATTTGGCAACCTGGGTCCTACAATCTATTGAGACATAACATGCATGCAACCAATCCATGCCCAAAATTACATCAAAATCAAACATGTCTAACTCTACCAAATCCACCAAGGTAACTTTGTGAGACAAAGAGATAGGACAACTTTGATAGACTCTTTTTTCCACTACCGGTGTCGAAACCGAAAAAGGCTCCACTAATATTTTGGGGAGTATTTCAAACTTCATAGCCACAAGAGGTGTAACAAAGGACAAAGAGGCACCGGGATCTAATAAAGCATATACATCAATAGAAAAGACTTGTAACATACAGGTCACCACATCTAGGGAGCTCTCTTTGTCACTTCGGGTTTGAAGAGTATATAAGCAGTTTTGCTTTTGAGTATTGGAGTTGGAACCGCTTGGAGGAGTTTGCTTATCTTCTCTCCCCTTAACCTTGAGTGTAGGACAATCTCTCATCTTGTGGCCAATCTTGCCATACCCATAGCATCCATTCGAGCCAACTAAGCATTTACCTTCATGCTTTCTACCACATTTTGCACAATTAGGCCTAGCAACATATGAACCACCACTATTACCTCCTTGTGGTTTAGGGTTGGGCACCCTATCATTATTGACCCTTGGAGTATTAAAGGAGACTTGGTTGGAGAATCTTTGCTTGAACCTTCGCCGACCTTGCCCATCGGACTTATCATTGGAAAAATTCCCTTCACCGGTTCTAGCTCTTTACACCTCCCTATTGCCTTGGAGTTTCTCACTATCCATTTGTTGAGCATACACCATAAGACGTGAGAGATCCAAATTTTGAAGAAGCATTTTCGTAAGACATTATTTTCTTACTACCTTGGATATACCCGTCACATACCTAGTCATCTCATCCCTAGGGTCTTACACCATAGATTGAGCATACTTGGAAAATTCGGTAAATTTTAGAGAATACTCTTCATCATTCATACCTCCTTCATGAAGGTTGATAAATTCTTCCACCTTTGCTTCCTTCTTCTCTCGGGGAAAGAACCTATCAAGGAATGCTTTCTTGAACACCTCCTAACCTATAGGACCCGCTCATTCTGGCCTATTCCTCTTCTATTAGTACACCATACTTGGGCCACCCCCTTCAATTAGTAATAGGCTAGCTCCGCTTTCTCTATAGAAGTCACCCCCATTGCATCAATTATCTTAAAGACCTCCTCCACAAACTCTTTAGGATCTTCACCCACTTTGGAACCAAAGAACATAGGAGGATTCATTCTTGTGAAATCTCTCGACCTTGATGCCATGGAGTTGACATTAGGGTTCACATGGGGTCCAACATCTCTATTGGCTTAAGTCATTATAGCTTGGACTTGAGTTGTTACGGCTTGAGCTTGAGGTTTTATGGCTTGAGTCATCATTTGGATAGTGGACCTAAACTCCTCTAGAGTTACATTTTCGGCCATTGGATTAACCAGAGCTTGGTTGTCTTGAGGAGCTTGATTATCTTGAGGAGCTCTTGGTTTCACATTCTCCTCCTCCCTGCGAGCATTTTCCCTTCGTGCATTCATTTCCTGAAGAGATAACAGAAGGAATAGGAGAGGGATTTTTATAGAGTTAGACTTTAAGGCACGACTCAAGAGTAATGAAAGAAGTGTAATTTCCTAACATCTTACAGCCTCTCACTCATAAATGTGGCGCGCTTCACACTATGAACAAGACTCTACTAGATGTGGCTTATGAGACATCATCCTCGAATCATTCTAAATATTTTGCTCTGATACCAAGTTTGTGAGGACCCAAGGGTACCCCCGTAACATGGCACATGGAATCCCGAAAGGGCCCAAGTATGCCACTTAGATTATCATCATCATATAAGTGTAGAATAATAAACAATAAAACACAATTTCAAGTCTTTAAGAAAAGTTTCATAAAAGTAAAGCGGAAGTCTAGACATAGTCTCATTAAGCCATCTACTACAATCGAAGTTTAAAAATAATACGGTCACAACCCTTATAATAGAAAGTCTAAAAATGTCTAGTACAATGATACGAATGAAACACCAATAGAGCAATTGTCCTCGGATCCATGAGGACATACCACAAGCCTTGGAGAGAATCAATCCAAGCTTCGAACTAGAAGGAATCACCTCAAATGGCGGGACCTACACTTAGTACAAAATTTACAAGAAATATGGGTTAGTACAAAAATTGCACTATGTATGGTAGCTATGCATGAATATCATTAAATATGCTAAAAAGGGACATTTTAGTTGAAAACTATGCATTTGATCAAATTTATGAAATATCATGGAAATAAGTCTAAAGGCATATGATCCAAGCATATTCAACATATAATCATCTCATCATAATGGAAACAAACCATAAGAACCATCAAAGCATCGTTGTGCAATGCATGAGTAAGATATCATACACCTACACATACTAAGGAAAAATAATAAATTGATTATAGTTCATAACTCCAACTCTAGTTAATTCTATCATAGTGGGATTACCTATAACCGACAGAGACCATCAAAGCTTAACCATGGAATCCGGTGTCTACCCCACACCGAAAAGGGTTATCCTACTTGCCTAAGGTAAAACTATACTCTTAGCTTATGTGGATCCACTAGCTAAAGACCTATGTGGGCACATAGTTTATGGGATAAGGAATATGTTTCTAGAAACCCAGACTCAACTATGGTAGAAGGTTTCCATCTCATGAGACAAATACTTTGGGAACCCGGACTCAACTAGTGTAGAAGCAACAAATTTGGGAAGCCGGACTCAACTAATGTAAAAGCAACCATCTCATATTCATATCCTCTTGGTGCTAAGCATCAACTCCCAATTGAGTTTATATTAAGTCTTGACTTAAGTTGATGATTAAGGAAGAATGTCTGGATATTCAATACACAAACTCATTATACAGCTCCTAGATTCATTAGTGGAGACTAGTTTTCAACCCTTAAAACCACTATATGTGATAAACCTTTCACATTACATGATCTTCATACATAAGTGTGTACATGAGGATCATCATCCGATCAACACAACAATTAGATTATTGTGTAGTTACTTTACTCTCGAAGCAATCCAATTGTATACACACAAATCTCATACATATAGTCAATTCTCATATTTTACCTCTCATGAATATATATCACATTCAACCAATCAATCTAGGGTTACTACATTAGATATTTATGGTGATATGATTCAATGAACTAAACTACATTAAGAACAATCTCTTAATTTCTTCAATTCACCCAATTCACAAGTCACAAACTAGGGTTATGGGGAGAACATGGATTCATGGGGGATTTTCTCATAAAAACTATAATAAAAAAATATCAATCATAATATATAATAACTAAATCAATAAAAATCTTTTGAGAAAGTATTCGTGGCTTAGAATAGAAACCCTAGGTTTTTGGAGACTTTACCGAATTTGCAATAGAGAATTTAAGGACTTCATGGATGAAAAGTTAACAATGAATCAAAACTACCATACATTAATTGAAGAATCTCCACGAATTTGGGTAGAAAAGGTGAGTTCTTGAGCCCTAGACCTTGACTTCTTCTTCTTCAATGGATGCTTCTAGAGAGAGTATTATTTAGACAAGGAAGTTGGTTACTATTTCGGTTTTGGGAATTATGAAGTGTAAGGGGTAGTTACTAGTTTAAAAGTTACTAAATGAGTCCAAATAATTAATATAAAATGACCCCTAACTTAACTAACAACACTAGGAATTTACCACATACTGGCCGTTCTGCAGGTCCGTGGGTCATGGTCAGAGAGTGCACAATTGAAATAAGGTCAAGCCTTGACCCACGACCCCCACCTACGGGGCGTGGGTCCACCCACGGATTGTGGGTGTCCTTTCATGTGTGATAGCCTGGCAGTCCTAAGGTATTTTCCCCAAGGACTCAAGGTTGGTCCATGGGGTTTAGGCCTTGACCTCCTAACACCAAACCAAGAATTTTTAGGTATTTCTAAGGCTCTAATTCTAATGTCAATCTTTAACTTAATCTAATCATTTTATGTTAGTCACTAGATTAGTTTACATATTTCCGGAATGTTACATTATCTCCCTCTTGGGAACATTCATCCTCGAATGTTGATCTAGACACCTTACAGATTTAAAGACTCAAGACTAACAGCCCATCCTGCATGAAACATAAAAGAAGTGCACAATTCAAAGGAGGAAACATCATTTCCATATCAAAACATAATCAATGCAATACAAGGGAGTATGAACTACATATTACAACCCAATATATAGGAAACTAAAAAATTCACATGTTCATAAGAGGAACTTACATTATCCCAACTAAAACAATGCTCAACACAACATCATGGAGCCCATAGGCCAATACTTTCTAAAGAACACTAAAGCATGTTCATCAATATATCCCATGAAGTAAAAATAGGCAATTCATACTAAGTGCACAACAACATGAGGAACTTAACTATGAAAACTCATTTTTTCTTAAATCATGAATTTCATCAAGAACATGCACAACATAAGGAAATCATAGAAAAACTTCATTTACACACATGACTCTGAAAACACTAAAACTCAAAAGAGACTATTTACCTCAAGCTTGATTAGGAGTAGAAGGAAAGAGATGAGGATAACGGGACTTCATATCGGTCTCGGCCTCCCATGTAGTACCCTAAACTAAATGGTTCCTCCATAAACCCTTTACGGAAGCTACTTCCTTGTTTCTCAACTTTTTCACTTGCCGGTCCAAAAATTCCACTGCAACCTCCTCATAGGAAAGACTCTCATGAACTCCTAAACACTCTAAAGGAATGATGGATACCGGATCCCCAATACACTTCTTAATCATGGAAACATGAAACATCGGGTGAACCAGAGGCAACTCATTCGACATATCTAGCTCATATGCAACTTTCCCAACACGCTCCAAAATTTGGTATGAGCCCACATACGGGGGCTTAAGCTTCCCCTTTCACCAAACCTCATCACACCCTTCATAGCTGAGAATTTCAAGTAGACCCAATCACCAATTTCAAATTCTAGATCCCTCCTTCTATCATCAGCATAAGACTTTTGCCAACTTTGGGTCACCTTCAACCTCCTCTAATGAGTTGAACTTTTTGGATGGCCTCATAAACTAGTTTGGAACCAATTAGAGCAATGTCACCTACTTCAAACCATCCAACCGGAGACCTACATCTCCTACCATACAAGGCTTCTAAAGGAGCCATAAAAATACTTTAGTGGTGACTATTATTGTAGGCAAATTCCACCAAGGGTATGTGGTCATCCCAATCACCTTTAATATCTATAACACATGCCCTCAACCTTTCTTCTGGAGTTTGAATGGTACGTTCTGCTTGACTTTTCATTTGAGGGTGCAAAGCGGTGCTAAGCTTCACCTTAGTGCCAAGCCCTTTTTGTAATGACTTCCAAAAGTGAGAAGTAAATTGAGGACCCCGATCCAAAATGATAGATAGAGGAACCCCATACAACTTCACTATCTCATTTATATACAACTTATCATAGTCTTCCGCCGAGTAAGATACCTTGACGAGAATGAAGTGGCCTGATTTAGACATCCTATCAAAATTGACCCAAATAGAATCATATTGTCTTCGAGTACGGGGAAACCCCACAATAAAATCCATATTCACCTCTTCCCACTTCCAAATGGGGCTTCGCAAATCTTGCAAAAATCCTCCTGGCTTCCCGTACTCAACCTTGACTAGTTGACAATTATGGCATTTGTCTACAAATCCTACAATATCCTTTTTCATACCATTCCACCAATAGACTTCTCGTACATCTTCACGGTACATCTTGCTGCCTCTCGGATGAATAGAATATATAGAACCATGAACCTCATCTAGAATTTTCTCCCTTAGCCCATCCAAATCCGGAAGACATAATCTACCTTGGTATCTAAGTACCCCATCTCCCCCTTGGGAGAAAGCCTCAACGGATTTCCCCAAGTGTCGATTCTTTCAACTCCATCAATATAGGATCAAGGCGTTTCTTAGACATCACATCTATAACAAAAGATGATTCAGAGCCCTTATGTACCGTGAAACCACCTTTGGGAGAATCTACTAGTTGGACACCTAACCAGGGTGACCTATGCACATCACAGACTAACACTTTCTTGTCGTCCTCTATGTGGCTCACACTACCCATAGATAGTCTACTAAGTGCATCTGCCACAACATTAGCTTTGCCGGGGGTGGTAAAGAAAACTCATGTCATAATCCTTTAAAATCTCTTAGCACCTTCTTTGTCGGAGATTCCAGCCCCTTTGGGTAAACACTTATTAGAGATTTTTGTGTTCGGTGAAAAACATATGCATGGACCCCATACAAGAAATGTCTCCATATTATTAACAAAAACGCCACCGCCGCTAATTCAAGATCATGGGTCGGATAATTCTTCTCATGTTCCTTGAGTTGCCTCAAAGCATAGGCAACAACTTTACCATGTTGCATGAGTACACACCCCAACCATACTCTTAAAGCGTCACAATACACAACAAACCCATTAGTACCCTCTGGTAAGGTCAAAACCGTAGCGGAAGTAAGAATATCTTTCAACTCTGTGAAGCTTTTCTCAGAAGCTTCCGAACACACAAATTTAACCTTCTTCTGAGTCAAGGCTATCAACGGAGAAGAAATGGAGGAAAACCCCTCAAAAAATCTTCTATAATAACCGATCAAAATCAAAAAGCTTATCATATCGATAGGAGTTAAAGGTCTAGGCCAACTCTTGGCCGCATCTGTCTTCTTAGGATCTACCTCAATACCTTTTCTAGATACAATATGGCCATGTAAGGCTACAAACCTCAACAAAAACTCACATTTACTAAACTATGCATATGATTGGTGGCCTTTAAGGACATGCAATACAATCCTCAAATGGTCCATGTCTTCACCCTCACTCCTTGAACAGATCAAAATATCATAAGTAAAAACGATCATAAACATATCAAGGTAGTGTTTAAACACCCTATTCATTAGATACATGAATGCCGCCGAGGAATTAGTTAGACCAAATGACATTACAAGGAACTCATAGTGCCCATACGTAGTTCGGAAATCCATTTTGGGTATATCATTCCCTCTCACCCTAAGTTGATGGTAGCCCGAACGATGGTCAATTTTTGAGAAGTAACTAGCCCCTTGGAGTTGATCAAATAAATCATCGATTCTCGGAAGGGGATATTTATTCTTTATGGTAGTAGTCAATACACATTCTAAAGGACCCATCCTTCTTCCTCACAAATAACACTTAAGCACCCCAAGGAGAGATACTCGGTTCAATAAAACATTTGTCTAGCAAATCCTTTAGTTTTTCCTTTAACTCTTTCAACTCGGTCGGAGCCATTCTATAAGGAGGGATAGAGATAGGTTGTGTATCCGGCAAAAGATCATTGCCAAAATCTATTTCCCATTCGGGAGATATGTCGGGCAAGTCATCGGGAAAGACTTCTGGAAACTCACTCACAACAGGGACCGACTCTAAAGAAGGGACTTTGGACTCAACATCGATCACCCTAACAATATGGTAAATGCACCCCTTGGAGATCATTTTCCTAGCTTTGAGACAAGAAACAAATTGACCTCTAGGAATAGAATTCACCCCTTTCCACTCTAAAATTGGCTCATTTGGAAATTTTAATTTTACCACCCGGGTCCTACAATCTATTGAGGCATAACATGCATGCAACCAATCCATGCCAAAAATTATATCAAAATCAAGAATGTCTAACTCTACCAAATCCACTAAGGTAACTTTGTCAGACAAAGAGATAAGACAACTTCAATAGACTCTTTTTGCCACTATCGATTCACCAATCGGGGAGGAAACCTAAAAAGGCTCTACTAATATTTCGGGGAGTATTTCAAACTTCATAGCCACAAGAGGTGTAATAAAGGGTAAAGTGGCACCTGGATCTAAGAAAGCATAAACATCAATAGAAAAGACTTGTAACATACCGGTCACCACATCCGGGGAGCTCTCTTGGTCACCTAGGGTTTGAAGAGCATAGATGCAGTTTTGCTTTTGAGCATATGAAACCTTGACGGGAAGGAAGTGAGCCGATTTCTTCATTTGATCCACTATTACACATATTGAATCATGTTTTCACTGGGTGTAAGGCAAACAAATTAAAAAATCCATGTTCAAGTCCTCCCACTTCCAAGTAGAAATTGCAATGTGTTAGGACAAACCTTTTGGTGTTTGGTGCTCAACATTCACTTGTAGACAATAAGGACACTTGGCCATAAATTCTGTTATATCTTTCATCCCATTCCACCAATAGACTTCATGTAGATCACGGTACATCATTGTGGCTTCCAGGTGAATAACTTCGACATTCGAAACACATAAAAGGCCTTGATACCTAAGAACCACATCTCCCTCTTGGGAGAAATCCTCAACAGTCTTCTTAAGTAGCGCTTCTTTCAACTCAACTAATATGGGATCGAGACCTTTCTTAGACTATACATCCATTAGAAAAGACGATTCGAAACCATTATAAACCATGACACCACCCTTGGTGGAATCCATTAGTTGAACACCTAATTGGGTAAACCTATGAATATCACGAACCAACTCTTTCTTTTCTACATCAATATTAGCTACACTACCCATTGACAATCTACTAAGAGCATCTGCTACAAAATTAGTTTTACCGGGGTGATAAAGAACACTCATGTCATAATTCTTCAGGAATTCTAGCCACCTTCTTTGATGAAGATTCAAGTCCTTTTGACTAAACACATATTGTAGACTTTTATGATCGGTGAAAACATCAACATGGACCCGATACAAATAATGCCTCCATATCTTTAAGGTAAAAACAACCCCCGCTAACTCAAGATCATGGGTTGGATAATTTTTTTGATGAACCTTAAGTTGCCTTGAAGAATATGCAATAACCTTAGCATTTTGCAAAAGCACACATCCCAACCCAGCCCTAGAGGCATCAGTCATGTAAGGTCCATACCGAAGCGGATGTAAGTCTATCTTTAAACCCTTGGAAACTTTTCTCACAATTTCGGCCACAAAAACTTAGCATTCTTTTTAGTCAAAGTCGTCAAAGGAGAAGCAATGGAAGAAAATCCCTCAACAAACCTTCAATAATAACCGGCTGAACCCAAGAAGCTTCTAATGTCGGACAGAGATAAAGGTCTAGGCCAAATCTATAATACATCTGTCTTCTTAGGATCTACCTCAATACCCTTGCTTGACACAATATGACCAAGAAAAGCTATAGACCTATACCAAAATTCACACTTGCTAAACTTTGCAAAAAGTTGTTGGTCCTTAAGAACTTGCAACACAATTCTCAAATGGTCAACATGCTCATTCTCACTCCTTGAGTAGATCAAGATATCATTAATAAACACAATTACAAACATATCAAGGTATTGTCTAAGCACCCTATTCATCAAATTTATTAATGTCGTCGAACCATTGGTGAATCCAAACGACATTACCACGACGAACTCATAATGACCATATCGGGCTCTAAAGGCCATCTTTGGAATATCATCCCCTGTCACCCTCAACTGGTGATAACTCGAACGAACATCAATCTTAGAGAAATAACTAGCCTCTTGAAGTTGGTCAACCAAGTCGATCTCTTTGGAAGAGGATACTTATTCTTGATGGTTACTTTATTCAATTGACGATAATGAATGCACATTCGAGGAGATCGATCTTTCTTTCTAACAATTAACATAGGATATCCCCATGGAGAGATACTCTGTCGAATCAAACCCATATCCAACAAATCCTTTAGATGCTCTTTCAACTCTTTTAACTCCACCGGAGCCATTCTATAAGGAGGGATAGAGGTAGGTTGCATATTTGGGAGAAGGCCAATACGGAAATCTATTTAGCGCTCGGGAGGAATACTGGGTAAATCATTGGGGAAAACTTTCGAGAATTCATTGACAACCAAAACCGACTCTAGAGTAGAGCAAAGTCTAACATGTCTAGCTCTACCAAGTCCACAAGAGTAACTCTATGGGATAAGGAAACGAGACACCTTCAATAGACCCTTTGGCCACCACAGAGTCACCACCAAGAGTAGATACAGAAAAAGGTTCTAATAGCACTTTTGGGGGAACATCAAATCTCATCGGCACATATGGCGTCCCAAGAGATAAAGTAGCACCAGATCTAACAAATCATATACATTATCATTAAAAACTTGTAACATACCAGTGACTATATCCGGGTAGCTCTCTTGGTCACCTCGGGATTGAAGAGCATAAAAGCAGTTTTGTTTTGGGGCATTGGAGTTTGATCCGCTTGGAGAAGCTTGCTTGATTTCCCTTCGTTTTGCTGCAAGCATAGGGAAATCACTCATTTTGTGTCAACTCTTCTCGCAACTAAAGCATCCATCGGTGCCGGCTCGGCACTTACCATCATACTTTTTACCATATTTGGCACACGTAGATCTAGGAAAAAAAGAATCACCTCTGTTTTCTCCTTGAGGTTTAGGGTTAGATACCCTTTTATTATTTGACATAGGAGAAGATTAAAGGAACCTTGTCCTGAAAACCTTAGTTTAATTTTAGGCCGACCTTTTCCCTCGGAGTTTGCATTAGAGAAGTTTCCATCAGTGGTCCTAGCCCTTTTTACCTCCCTATTCTTCTCCCTAAGTTTCAACTCCTCAATTTTTTGGGCATACACCATAAGACATGAGATATCCATATCATGGATGAGCATTGCCGTACGACAATCTTTTTCTACCAAGTCGGGCTCTCTCGTCACAAACATACTCATCCTAGCCCTCGAATCCACCACCATAGTTGGAGTGTAGTTGGACAGTTGGGTCAACTTTAGAGCATACTCCCTCACACTTATACTTCCTTGACAAAGGTTAATGAACTCTTGCACCTTTGCTTCCCTCAACTCAAAGGGAAAGAAAGAACCTACCAAGAAATGTTGATTTAAACATGTCCCACTCCACGGGATTTGCTCTAACTGGACTTGCCTTTTTCCACTGATTATACCATACTTGTGCAACATTCTTCAATTAATAAGCAGCTAACTCCGCCTTCTCCTCTGGAGTCACTCCCATAATAGCAAGTACTTGATAGACCTCATCGATAAACATTTAATGGTCCTCCTCCACTTTGGAGCAATAAAATTTCAGAGGGTTTATTCTTGCAAAATCCCTCATCCTTGAAGTCACAGAATTTTGCATTAGGATTGAGCAGACCTACCACCTCTCTATTAGTTTGATTCTCCAAAGCTTTAGCCAACATTTGGAAAGCCAACCTAACCTTTGCATTTGTCATATTTTCAGCCAAAGGGTCTATCAGACCTTGAGGAGCTTGAGTAGGAGATCCTTGTTCCACATTGTCACCCTCTATCCTTCTAGCATTCCTTCTAGTATTCATATCCTGAAGCTAGAGGACAAGGATTAGGAGAGATATCTTTTTAAAGTTAAACACTTAAGCACGACTACAGAGTAATAAAGAAATGAAATTTCTTAAACATCTTGTTTCCTTTTATTCATAAATGTTGCATGCTTCACACTTATGAAGAAGACTACTAAATGTGGCTCAAGAGACATCATCCTAGGATCATTCTAAATATTGTTCTCTGATTACCAAGTTTTTCACGACGCAGAGGTACCCCCTAGATTTAACATGGCGTATAGAACCCCGAAGGACTCCATACAAGCCACATAGCTTTCATAACATAAGAAATAGAACAATAAGAATAAAACACATTTCCAAGTATATTGAAGTTTTTCATAAAAGAAGGTGGAAGTCTAGGCATTTGTCTCATCATATCCATCTATTACAATACTGAATGAAATTGTCCCTAGCCCATACATCATGTCCAAAAAGGAAATAGAGGAAGTGGAAACTAAAACAATAACTCCATCCTCGAACCATACCGAATCACCACGCTCGGGAAGAGATCAAAGTCCAAGCTCTAGCCACTAGAATGGAAACCCTGTCTATCGGACCCTACATTTGGGAACAATGAAGGAAAAAGTATACGTTAGTACAAAAATGCACTAAGTACGATAGCCATGCATAAAAATCCTTGAAACATGCAAAAAGGAACATTTCATTTCAAAGCATGCAATTTGCCAAGTTTAAACATCATCTAAGATATTAGAAGTCATAAGTCATAATTATGGACAACATAAGTCAACATCATATTTAAAACCTTTGAACTCATATACAGACCTTCTTGAGTAACCATATTTCATTATTCATGTTTTTATTGTGGGATAATTAGCTTTAACCGACATAGAGACCATGTGAACTAAAACATGATCACCCGGTGTGTCCCACACCAAAAACGTTTCTTCTACTTGTGATGAGTCCACAAATAGGACTCATTTAGGGCTTTATTTTGATAGAAATTGTGTCCTCAAATGCTAATTTTGTCTCAATATCTGATGAAAACTCTTAAGTTTCAGGTATTTGAATTTTTGGTGGAAGCATGGACACTTTGGCGCAAAAAAGGAACAAAAGGACCGAAAAGAACAAAGAAGTTGATGTCTGCGTATCGCCAAGCACAGTTGGCAACTTGCCAAAGGGATGCACTCCACCCTATGTTCCAATACGCGAAGCCCTGAAGGAGAAGGATAAAAAAGGCGATGAAAGGAGCAGTTTGTGCTTCGTTGAATAGTTCCGCGAAGCAGTACTATACCACCCAATGACACAGAGCACTATGACGCTGAAGACTAGTGCAAGACGGCGATGAACTACACCAAAGGGCGAATCGCCTAGTTAATCGGTGATTTCGACTAACCTCGCCGAAAGATCCGCTAGCACTATTTTCTGAAGTCTATTAGTACTAAACTTGTTATTAATTTTTAAGGAGTCGAACATTAATTTTAATTTCAATAATAGGATAGTACTTTTTGGATATTTTCTCTCAAGTTTAGGGTTTTGGGAGACTTGAAGAAAGAAGGATTTCATCTTCCCCATGTTGGAAGTGGGTCTTCTCCATTCTTCTTCCTTTGCTTAAATCAAGGTTTAATTTCCTATACCCATTTGATTTAGTATCATTCTAGGTGTATTTTTTTATTTCTTTATCTGTGGCTAAAAACCTCCATTCTTGAGGTGTGATTTAGCAAATATGTGTTGATATTGTTGTTGGGTCTTGCTTACTGATAGAATTGATGTATTTTAATGGCGATTTCACCTAGTGGTTGTCGTTTAATTTAATGGGTTTGCAGTTGTAAATACAAAACCACCCATGTGTTTTTGGCTTGCCCAAGAGGGAGGTCGCGAAACCAAGACCACTAGACTGATGGCCTAAGGAGTGGGTCGACATGAAGTTCAGCCCGAGAGGGTGAGCCCTAGTCCTATATCCTAACACTCAGCTCGAGAGAGTGAGTGGGGTAAGGCGTAGGCTGGCCTTTATGCAGCAAATGAGTGTCGGAGAGTAACACATTTGAAACGGGATAATTTGCCCTAGAGGGAACTTATTTCCATCTAAAGCTTAGCTGAGTCACTATTATCTTGCAAAATTCCTATCGAAGGCATGTATCCAACGATTTATCTTAACTTGTATTGCGGTCACACCCCAAGAACTTTTCCCCATACTTGATTTTATTGTTATTTTTGTTGTTTTTACTAGTTGTGACAAAATCCCCAATTGATGTTTGATACTTTCATGTCACCCCCTTTTATTTACTATGTTTTTACTCGTTAATATCTTTATCTACGACTAATTAGAGCTAAATTTTTTTTTATCAATTCTCAAAACCACTCCCTTGGAACACGACCCCAACCTTTAGTTGGGTTACTATATTATCGACTATCGTAAGCACTCATCCCGAAGGTTAGTGTCGTTGGTCACGATAAGCATCAAAATGGTGCCACTGCCGGGGAGTGGTGTTATTTGAGAATTCTTAGATTATTAAAATCTTTTTTCTTATTAGTGGTAGTCTACTTACCTATTTTTTTTATTTTGTTTGTGTGGTGTGTGAATATTTCATAAAGCATGAGTGTTAACGATAGTAACGGGATCCAAGTGGGCCGTCAGGACGACATTGGCAACCTCAATGATGCCCAAGAGCCCAACAACAATGATCCACATCACATGGGAAGTGTTGGAGCCATCCGTCTACCTCCAGCAGAGGGAAATGCAGTGTTCCACATAACAAGCACCATGTTGCTACTTTTGCAACTACAGGGACTCTTCAGTGGATTAGCTCATGAGGATCCACATGAGCATCTTAGAAACTTTGTAGATGTTTGTGAGCCTTTCTCATTCAAGAACATCTCTCAGGAATCAGTTCGATCAAGACTATTCCCTTTCTCATTTATGGGGGGAGGCGTGCAAGTGGCTAGCTGAGTTGCCATGTAACTCGATCACTTTGTGGGAGGAGTTGGTCACAGCATTTAATGTGCGATTTTTCCCTCCCTCGAAGATGATGACTATTGGGTATAGCATCCAAAGCTTTAAGTGTCTGAATGGAGAGCCTCTACACGAAAGTTGACTCCGATTTAAGAAATTGGTGCTGCAATGCCCAACTCATGCTCTACCTGATAATGTGATCCTTCAATACTTCTACTGGAGTCTAGACTCAGTAAACAAAGGTGTCGCCGATTACATTTCAGCTATCTAAGGAACAACTTGAAAAAGATAATGAGAGAGACCAAAACATGGCCAAGATCATGATGCAGCTTGACATTTTATCCAAAAATGTCATGGGGGCTAGTCCCCGTGGTGTCAACGTTATGGGAGTCAGGGGTGCGTATCCTGAGGAGATGAAGTTTGAAGCCATATATGACGAGGAACTAAATTTTCTGCCTAACCAAGGCGGGGGCTATCGTTCAAACTACCCAAGGCAGGGTGGTAATCAAGGATGGGTTAGAGACGACGGCTGGATGGACCGAGATCGTGAATAGAGGGACCGTAATCCAAATTGAAAGGATGGGGAGAAGGATAAAATGTGCCTCCCCACGAATGTTAGAAGCCTAAGGATTCGAAAGGTGGTAGGTCCGAGGATATGCTCTCGCGTATCCTAAACAAAGTTGAAGGGTCAGACAAAATGCTGAAAGGTATGACAGAAGACGTGTCTACGCTCAGCCAAACTGTCACCTTTCATTCAGTTTCGATCAAGCAGTTAAAAACCCAAATGGGTCATATCTCGTCTCATCTCAATCTGAGACAATAAGGGGGTTTTCCTAGTGATACTATGGCTAACCCGTAGAGTGAGGTCAGAAGATGGATTTGCGTTATGCCACGACGTTAACTAAGGCGCTGTTTGGGAGGCAACCTAAAACCCTTTTAGTATTTCCTAATTACTAGCAGAATAATGTTGTGTTGATTGTACATGTTAAAGTGAGGGAGTTGATTGAAATAGCACATGGAGGCAAGCAGCGGGTCCAGTTGGCGGATCGGTGAACATGATTCTTTCCACCGTCTGACTCAAGGCACTGTCAGCTTGGATCCTATGAAACTCGGCGGTCTGAAGAAAATTAGTGGCGTATCGCCGACCATGTCGGTGATCTCGATGAAAACCATCGATTAGAATCCTCACATGAGCTGCAGATCCTGTTGCAGTTGGCGAATAAACTAGACACTTGGTGCTGAGTGAATGGGAAAATTGATTAACATCGCCGACTGGGCGGAAACTGGACGGTTTTTGCAAGCCACAGGTTTAAAAGTTCCATTTTATTCACTCTCCCTCACTGCTTCATCCTATCAAAGTCACACCTGCGCTCTAGCATTTTATTTCTTGCACTTCTAGAGTATTTTAAGTGTTGGATTGTGCTCGGATTTGGATCACATTGCGGCCTAGCAACTCAGTACTATCTAAATTGGTCCCAAAGGTTGGTAATCGATCTCCTAAGTTATTTTATCAAAATTTGTACTCATTCACATAATGATTGATAGCATAAAATCTCTGCTGAGTCTCTAAGTTACTGGGTTGCATATATTATCGATTATGATTTGGTATTTTCTGCATGATTTGAGGGTCTCCCACTTAGATATGCTTTGAGTTGAATTGTTACGCGGTGGGAATAGAAGTTTCTACGGGTCTCCGTTGAAATTGAGTTATATAGGCTCATGTTGCAATCTTGGATTGCGGGGTAAAATTTGAAAGGTTGGGTTCAAAATAGACTGTTGAGCTGATCGACGAGATGAACAAAATCCACCGAACTACTCGGTGGTTCGCCTAACGTCCCCATTTCGCATTTAATTGAATACTTTATGTATTGACTTATATGTGACTTTCAATGGTCAGTTTAATTCGCGCAATGCACTCGGCGACTCGTCGAAAGATCCCTTGTTTTCCCTTTGTCTGCTCCCTTGTATCATTTCACCTCATTTTCAACGAATTAGCCAAACAGTACAAGCACCTCGCCAACTAGCTTGGCTAAGCGATTCCACACTCAGAAACATCCTTTTGCTCCTGTTTAAATTACTATCTAACTTATCCTTGAAGTCTTTTCAGAAATGGCTAGACCAAAAGTCGCAGGGAGAAATGATCCACCCAGGCATATAGGAGCACGAGAGTTTAAAAAAGATGAAAAGAAAGCAGAGCTAGCCAGACAAAGGAAATATACCAAGGAAAGTAGGGCAAGGAGACGAATTCCCATCGACCTTAATGTGCCTCCATGGGCTCTAAGTTTGGCTAATGCAATAAGGGCCTTTGAAGCAGCTAATGAGATAGACCGGATGATTGCAGCTAATCTTGCTGCAGAGGCCAAGGCAAAGGCAAACAATGAGAACTAAAACAACAACACTCTAGAGATTATTGTTTTACTTCAGGGAGATACATTGGGCATTGATGCCCTGGCATCTAGAGAGACTGCATAGAAAGGACCCTTGTTTACCTTTTTTTATGTCTTATCTTTCTTCAACTCTGGATATTGTCATTATTTACATTTGAGGACAAACACTTTTTTTTGTGGTGGGGTGAGGCCCATACCTTTTATGCTGATACTTGTGTGTGCTATTTGTGATTCTGTGTTTTGTATACATTTGGGAAGTCTATTTTTAATTGTGTTTTTAAAACTACTTTGCGATTGTTTGAGCTTGTGGCTCCGTTTCCATTTAATTTTTATTGCAAAATGTCCGTAAAATTTTCAACTTCTCACACATTTCTGCCACCTCTCATATGTTGAATGTGGCTGTTCTTTTACAAGAATTTAAATCTCGATTTTGATCAATATCGATGACTTGAATAGTGCTCTAAATTGAACGAACATGAACTTGTGGTTGCGACGAGACCAAATGAAGTTGCGTAGACAATATGTGAATTCTTTGCATCTTGTTGAGATTAGCCATTTACAGAATTAATTTTCTCTTGTGATGATCGTTGCACACTAGCGAAACTGTACAGTCTTGTTTGGCTTTAGTGTCGATGCCGTGTGTGATGAGCTTACTTTGAACCCTGCATGAATAAACCTAGAATTTGCCCTGTTAGTCTGATTGATTTAGTAAGGTGTGCTCTTGAAATGATCTTAGGCAACTTTAAAGAGTGTGAGTCAATTTGATATATACCTCTTTTGTGACCTACCCGTGAGCGTGTGAAACTCTTTTGAACACCCTTTGAGCCTTACCTTTCTTTGGAAGAAACTTGATGAAAGCTAGACCTTTCCTAACCCATCACCCATAATCCTCATGAACTTGTGGTTAGTTTGAATAGCCAACAGAAGCCAAAAGCCTAAGTTGGGGGTGTGGTGAAAAGAGAAGGCAAATCAAGAAGTGCAAGAAAGTCCCTCTTACCCATTATTTTGAAAAAAATAGAACCCCTCCATAACAAAAAACAAAGAAAAGACAGAAAAGAAAAAGAAAAACAATGAAAACTAAAGTTGTGGAATAAAGTACAAAAGAAATGGGGTCACCTAACAATTCATGGGAAGCGAATAATATGATGACTCATAAGCACTAAAGAAAATTATTAAGGAAAAGGGAAGGAAGTGTTGTGAGCACCGCATTCATGAGGATCTTTAGTCCCTAAGCCTAAATAACCATACTGTTGCACTCAGCCCCATTACAAGCCTTAGAAAGACCTTTTTGATCTTGAGTAAGCCGAACCGAAGGTTGATTGGAAAATAATGGCAAACCTATGGGTGAAAACATGCATTGTGTTCTTCTTTTTGAGTGTGAGTGTAGCAGTATTTGAGACACCTTGTTGAACAGCTAAACTTGAGTTTGCTTGAGGACAAGCAAAAGTTTAAGTTGGGGGTGTTGATGAGTCCACAAATTAGACTCATTTAGGGCTTATTGTGATAGAAATAGTGTCCTCAAATGCTTATTTTGTGTCAATATCTGATGAAAACTCTTAAGTTTCATGTATTTGAAGCTTTGGTGTGGAAGCATGGATACTTAGGAACAAAAAGGCTGAAAAGAACGAAGAAGTTGAAGCCTGCGTATCGCCAAGCACACTTGGAGACCCACCAAAGGGATGCACTCTACCCTTTGTTCCAGTGCGCAAAGCCTTGAAGAAGAAAGATCAAAAAGGTGATGAAAGGAGCAGTTGGTGCTTCGCCGAATAGTTCTGCGAAGCATTACTATACCGCCCAATGACACAGAGCACGACGACGTTGAAGGCTAGTGCAAGACGGCGACTAACTAAACCAAAGGGAGAATCACCGATTTCGACTAACCTCGCCGAAAGATCCGCCAGCACTATTTTCTAAAGTCTATAAATACTAAACTTGTTATCAATTTTTAAGGAGTTGAACATTAATTTTAATTTCCAGAGTAGAATAGTACTTTTTGGATATTTTCTCTCAAGTTTGGAGAGGGTTTTGGGAGACTTGAAGAAAGAAGGATTTCATCTTCCCCAAGTTGGAAGTGAGTCTTCTCCATTCTTCTTCCTTTGCTTAAATCAAGGTTTAATTTCTTATACCCATTTGATTTTAGTATCATTTTTGGTGTATTTGGTTATTTCTTGATGTGTGGCTAAAAACCTCCATTCTTGGGGTGTGATTTAGTAAATATGTTTTGATATTGTTGTTGGGTCTTGCTTGCTTATAGGTTAGATGTATTTAAATGGTGATTTCACCTAGTGGTTGTGGTTTAATTTAATGGGTTTGTAGTTGCAAATACAAAACCACCCATATGTTTTTGGTTTGCCCAAGAGGGAGGTCGCGAAACCAAGACCACTAGATTGATGGCCTAAGGAGTGGGTCGACATGAGGTTCATCCTGAGAGGGTGAGCGCTAGTCTCATATCCTAACACTCAGCTCAAGAGAGTGAGTGGTGTAAGGGGTAGGTTGGCCTTCATTCGGCAAATGGGTGTCCAAGAGGAACGCATATGAAACGGGTTAAGTTGCCTGCGAGGGAACTTATTTCCATCTAAAACTTAGTTTAGTCACTATTATCTTGCAAAATTCATATTGAAGGGATGTACCCAACGATTTATCTCAACTTGTATTGCGGTCACACCCCAAGAACTTTTCCCCATACTTGATTTTATTGTTATTTTTGGGGTTTTTTACTAATTGAGACAAAACCCCCATTTGATATTTGACACTTTCGTGTCACCCCCTTTAATTTACTATATTTTTACTCGTTAATGTCTTTAGCTATGACTAATTAGAGCTAAACTTTATTTTTCTATCAATTCTCAAAAACACTCCCTTGGGACATGATCCCAACCTTTAGTTGCGATACTATATTATCGATGATCGTAGATACTCATACCATAGGTTAGTGTTATTGGTCATGATAAGCATCAACTTGCCTAAGGTAGAAGCATGAACTTCTAGCTTAAGTGGATCAACTAGCTAGTCAGCCTAAGCGGGCACTTAGTTATGGGATAAGGAGATTGCTACTAGAAACTCGGAATGTACTAAGGGTAGAGCTTCCATCTAATAAGCTCCCATTGATGAATTGAACCTTCACCTTGAAACCCTAAGTGAAACTTTCTTCTTCTTCTTCAACCTTTAGAGATAGAATATTTTGGAGGGGTTGGTTTTCTTTTGGGAATTTTATAGAATGAATTAAATAGAGGTGAATTTGGGGTTAAAATGGCTTATATAGGGGTCCTAAACATAGGTAAAACAACATAGTATAGTAATTAATTAATTAGGAAAAGACACAATGACCTCCTAAGTTAAACTGTTAGCAGCCTCCGACCTACCCATCTAAGGACCCAGTCGACGGACCGTGGATGAACCTATGGTCCGTCCTGGTGAGCCTTGGTTGGTGGTTAGAGAATTTGGCCTTGACCTACGGACACTGGACCATAGGGCATAGACCGATCTACGATCCGCAGGTCCCATATGTGGTCCATGCTTGGACTATTCTAAGGCACCCATCCACATACCTCAGTTAACGCACTGTGGTCTGACCCACGACTCGTATTGGTGGACGTTCGTTTATGGTCGAAAGACCCATTTTGGGACTCCAATCCATGGACCACACCTACGGTCTATGGGTCCATGTACAGACAGTATGTGGTCCTCGTGGATGGCACCTGAAGGTTCTTAATTTCTGCTTCATTACCCATTTTTAGATACGGGGTGTTACATGTATAGACGTTTTTGTGGTGTATTGTCATGCCTGTAGAGTTTTGTTGGGATGTGTGCTGATAAAAAATGGTAAGGCTATCGCCTATGCTTCAAGGCAACTTAAAGTCAATGAGAAGAATTATCCTACCCATGATCTTGAATTAGCGACTGTTGTTTTTTCCTTAAAAATATGGAGGCATTACTTGTATGGGGTTCATTTTGATGTTTTCACCGATCACAAATGTCTACAATATGTGTTTAGTCAAAAGGACTTGTATCGTCGCAAAAGAAAGTTGTTAGAACTCTTAAAGGATTATGGCATGAGTGTTCTTTATAACCCCGACAAATCTAATGTGATAGGAGATGCTCTTAGTAGAATGTTAATGGGTAGTGTGGCTCATGTAGATGAAGAAAAGAAAGAGTTGATTTGTGATGTTCATAGGTTGGCCCGACTAGGTGTTCCTCTAGTGGATTTTACCAAGGGTGGTTTCATGGTCCATAATGCTTCCGAATCATCATTTGTGATGTATGTGAAGGCTAAGGTATTGATCCCACCTTGGTTGAGTTGAAAGATGCGGTGCATAAGAAGTCCATTGAGGCTTTCTCCCAAGGGGGAGATTGGGTGTTTAGATATCACGGCTGTTTATGTGTTAAGAATGTAGATGACTTGAGGGAACAAATACTATAAGAAGCCCATAGTTCTCAGTATTTTGTTCACCCGAAAGCCACAAAGATGTACCATTACCTACGGGAAGTCTATTGGTAGAATGGGATGAAGAAAGATATTGCGCAATTTGTGGCCAAGTATCCAAATTGTCAACAACTGAAGCTTGAGCACCAAAGGCCAGGAGGTTTGTCCCAAGACATTGAAATTCCCACTTGGATGTGGGAATACTTGAATATGTACTTTATAATTGGTTTGCCTTGCACCCCGCGACAACATGACTCAAAATGGGTAAAGTAGATCAGATGACGAAATCAGCTAATTTCCTTCCTATCAAGATATCATATTCGGCGGAGGACTATGCCAAGATATACTTGAGAAAGATGGTAAGATTGCATTGTCTACCTTTGTCTATCATTTTCGATCGTGGTATCCAATTCACTTCTCAATTTTTGAAGTCATTCCAAAAGGGTCTTGGTACTAAGGTTAAGTTTAACACGACTTTTCATCCCCAAACCGATAGGGAAAGTGGAGAGTACTATCCAAAATTTGGAGGATAAGTTAAGGGCTTGTGTGATCGATGTTAAGGGTAATTGGGATGACCATTTGCCATTGATGGAATTTGCCTATAATAATAGCAACCATTCAAGTATAGGTATGGCTCCGTTTGAGGCTCTTTATGGTAGGAGGTGTAGATCTCCTACAGGTTGGTTTGAGATGGGTGAAATTGCTTTGATAGGTCCCGAGCTAGTTTATGAAGCTATTGAAAAAGTCCAGCTTATTTGAGAAAGGTTGAAAACGGCTCAAAGTCGACAAAAGCCTTATGCTGATGTTAGAAGAACGGATATTGAGTTTGATGCTCATGATTGGGTTTACTTGAAAATCTCACCTATGAAGGGTGTAATAAGGTTTTGTAAGAAAGGGAAGCTTAGTCCCCGGTATGTAGGCCCATATCAAATTTTGAAACGCGTTGGTAAGGTTGCCTATGAGTTACATTTGCCAAATGATTTAGCATCGACACATATAATTTTCAATGTCTCTATGCTTAAGAAGTTTGTTGGAGATCCGATATCCATAATTTCCCTAGAAGGGTTAGGGTTGATGGAAGTCTCTCTTATGCGGAAGTTTCAGTTGAGATTTTGGACCGGAAAATTAAGAGGTTAAGGAATAAGGAAGTTTCTTCCATAAGAGTGTTGTGGAGGAATCATTTTGTTAAGGGTGGTACTTGGGAGGCCGAGCCCGATATGAAGTCACGATATCCTGATCTCTTTCCTTCTACTCCTACTCTAGCTTGAGGTAATGAGTTCCTCTTCGTTTGTCTTATGTTTGGGAGTCATATGTCACTACAAGAAAAATGACCTTTAGCGAAAGGAAATCCCTTCGCTAAAAGTCCAAATCCGGTCATTAAAGGTCTATAACGACTGGACAAAATTTGGTCGTCACCGGTCGTTAAAAGCTCCGTCGTTAAAGGTTAACGACCGGACTACATATCCGGTCGTTAAATATTATTTAGCGACAACAATTTATCCTGTCGTTACACTTACTTACAATGACCAAATTCCCCTTCGCTGATGGTTATTTTATCGTTAAAACCTTCTTGTAAAACAACCAATAACGGTCTTTATAAGTACTTTTAGCAGCAAAAATTCCTTTCATTGATTACAGTACTTTTTAACAATCAAATTTCATTTCACAAAGTTTGATTGAAATTATTACATTTAATTTATAGTTTTTATTTTTTTCCATAAATTCTAAAAAGAAACTAATATCCGTTCATATTCTTTTCAAATGCAATTGAAAATTTGATATAAAATTATATTGTTAATAAATAACATAAACATCACATTGATTTAAATACTAAAAACTTATATGTTCAACACAATATCTAAAAAGCATACATCTTTGACATAATAAAACATATGTTCGACATCTATCAAATCCTAAAAATTAAGAAAATGAAATTGTAGCATAAGTACAGAAAACGTCGTCTCTGCACCAACAATAAAAATATATTATTCTTTTCAGCACGCTCCACAATTATCTTTCACATCTCGTTCTTTAATCTTCAATTTCTTCATCTGTCAAAACAACAATTTGAGGTAAATTAGTAACCAAATGCCAGAGTAAGAATTATAACTTTTATCATTAAATACTCTTCCTGAATAAGAATTGGCATATTTTCTCATGCTCAACAACCAATATACAAAAGAAGCTAAATTTTACAAATGAACTGCAAGCAAAAATTTACAATACTAGAGTTTTTCGCATTGAGCTTCTCCCATTTATCTTCCGGTAAACAATTGTATTTACATATATTAGCTTCTGCTCCCGTATCTATCATTGGTGTATAATATCGGTTGTAATATCCTTCTATTATTATCTTTG
>JAJONQ010018394.1:0-43758 GCA_036250385.1 Solanum microdontum
TATGATGAAGTATGATCTTATGTATGTATGCATGAAGTAGGTTGCTTAATGTGATACTTGGCTTTGAATAGGGTTATGGGATTCTATTCCTTGCATTGAACTAGTATTACTTGGATTGTCCACGTGTTGGGATGATATTATGTTGGTTTGTACTATGATGCTTACTTTGTGTGCACATTGGATTTACTTGGTAGAAAGCATGTTTTGACTAAAATGACCTTTTATGCATGTTTCAATGGTTTTTATGCATAGTAGCCATACTTAGTATGTGTGTTGTACTAACCCATATTGTCTCCTTTTTCCCCAAATATTTAGGTTCAGGCTGTTGAGGATTCAAGCTTACTTCTCAAGACACTTGGAGTTGCTTCCCTAAGTTGGTGAGTCCTCAAGTCCGAGGACAAGACCTTATGATCTCGCTTCTATGTTTAGTTCTTTGCTTATGTTGAAAGACATTGTTGTACTTTCCTATTTCTAGACTACTTATTATTGTAAGGGCTAAGTCCCATTTTCGATACTTTTATGTATAGATGGTACATTGTGACGAAGTTAGATTCTATTTTCATATATGAAGTGAAGTTGAACTTCCAAAGTAAAAGTTTTAAATTTTTCATGTTTTGATTCTATGATGCATGCTATGATGAATGCTAAGGGCTTGTATAAGACCTCTTCGAGGTCGAATACGCCAGTAACGACTAGGGGGTGCTCTCGGGTTGTTACAAACTTGGTATCAGAGCCTGAGGTTGAGAATAATGTAGGATCTATGTCACAAGATACCGCGTCGAGTAGAGTCTTGTTCATGGGTGTGAAGCGCGCCACACTTATGAATGGGAGGCTACGAGATGCTTAGGAACTTTCACTCTTTTGTTACTCCATAATCGTGCCTAATAGTCTTAACTCTATCTAGTCCTTCTCTTCTAATCCTTTTCTTGTGCTTATAGGCAATGAATGCAAGAAGGAACAATGCAAGGAGGGCCGGTGAGGAGAATGTGAATGAGGCGGTTCCCCCTCAAGCTCCTCAAAACCTTCAAGTTCCTATTGAAGAAGGGGCAAGGGGCTATGTCTAATGTTGAGATAAGGTCGGTTATTCATAATTTAACTGAAGTGTTGGCCACTCAAGTTGCTAGGGATGCTAGGGTGCAAGTGAACCCCAATGCTAGCACTACCGCTTCTAGGATAAGGGATTTCACAAGGATGAATCCCCTTACTTTCTTTGGCTCCAAGGTGGAAAAAGATCCACAAGGATTCATTGACGAAGTGTTTAAGGTTCTAGAGGCTATGGGTGTGTCTTCTCAAGAAAAGGCGGAGTTAGCCACCTATCAACTCAAAGATATGGCACAAGTATGGTATGAACAATGAAAGGAGGGGAGACCTATTAGAGAGGGTCCGAGAAGTTGGGCTACATTCAAGATTGCTTTTCCTGATAGGTTTTTCCCCTTGGAACTATGGGAGAGGAAAATGAAAGAATTCATCAACCTCCGTCAAGGGGGTATGAGTGTGAAGGAGTATGGCCTCAAGTTCACTCAATTGTCCAAGCATGCTCCTACTTTGGTGTCGAACTCTAGAGCTACAATGAACAAATTTGTTATGGGAGTATCTGAACTTTTGGTGAATGAATGTAGGTCGGCTATGCTAATCCCAAGCATGGACATTTCTCGTCTTATAGTTCATGCCGAACAAATTGAGGAGCAAAAGCTTAAGAAAGTTGGTAGAGAACTGAAGAGGTCAAGGGCCGATGATGGAAATTCTTCTAAGGTTAGGTTTGAAATCCAAGATAAGCCAAAGTTCAAAAAGAGGTTTTCCAACCAAGGTCCTCCTAACACTCCAAGGGTCAACAAAGGTAAAGTGTCTACCCCCAAGCCTCAAGAAACAAAAGGTGGTGGTCCTTATGTTGGAAAGCCTATTTGTACCAAGTATGGCCGAAAACATGAAGGCAAGTGCCTAGTTGGCACAGGAAATTGCTATGGTTGTGGTAAGAGCAGCCACATGAGGAGGGACTACCCTATGCTAAAGGCCCAAGGAAGGGAAAATGCTCAAGCCCAAGCAAGTGGCCCAAATCCCGATGCTCCTAAGAAGAATCGCTTCTATGCTCTCCAATCCCGAGGTGATCAAGAGAGTTCTCTGGATGTTGTGACCGGTATGTTACAAGTATTTACAATTAATGTTTATGCATTGTTGGATCCCGGTGCCACTTTGTCTTTTGTAACCCCTTTGGTGGCTATGAAGTTTGATATTATCCCCGATGTCTTAAATGAACCCTTTTCGGTTTCCACCCCGTAGGGTGATTCCCTAATTGCTAAAAGAGTGTATAGGGGTTGTCCTACAGCATTGCCCAATAGAGTCACTTTGGTTGATTTGGTGGAACTTGATAGGTTAGACTTTGATGTTATATTGGGGATGGATTGGCTTCATGCTTGTTTTCCGTCCATAGATTGTAGGACCCAAATTGTGATGTTTCAATTTCCTAATGAACCCATTTTAGAATGGAAGGGAGGAAATTCCGTCCCTAGGGGAAGGATAATTTTATGTCTAAAAGCTTATAAGTTGATTTCTAAGGGTTGTCTCTATCATATTGTGAGGGTCAAGGATCTTGAGTCTGAGATTCCTCCTTTGGAGTCGGTCCCCGTAGTGAAGGATTTTCCGGAAGTCTTTCCTGATGACTTACCCGGGATTCCTCCCGAATGGGAAATAGATTTCGGCATAGATTTATTGCCAGATACACAACCCATTTCAATCCCTCCGTACCGGATGGCCCCAGCGGAGTTGAAGGAGTTAAAAACTCAACTCAAGGATTTGTTGGATAAGGGTTTCATCCAACCTAGTATATCTCACTGGGGTGCACCGGTGTTATTTGTGAAGTAGGAGGATGGATCTCTTCGTATGTGTATTGATTACCGACAATTAAATAAGGTGACCATTAAGAACAATTATCCACTCCCTAGGAATGATGACTTATTTGATCAACTTCAAGGAGCGAGTTACTTTTCAAAAATTGATTTAAGGTCGAGTTATCACCAACTTAGGGTAAGAGGTATTGATGTTCCGAAAACAGCCTTCCGAACAAGATACAGTCATTTTGAGTTCTTAGTGATGTCCTTTGGTCTTACAAATACCCTGGCAGCTTTTATAGACCTTATGAACTGTGTGTTTAGAAATTTTCTAGACTCATTTGTTATTGTCTTTATTGATGACATCTTGATATACTCAAAAAGTGAAGATGATCACATGAATCATTTGAGGGTAGTATTGCAAGTCCTCAAAGATCGCCAACTCTATGCTAAGTTTAGCAAGTGCGAGTTTTGGCTAAGATCGGTTGCTTTCCTTGGTAACATTGTTTCTAGTGAGGGTATAGAAGTTGATCCAAAGAAAACCGATGCGGTCAAAAGTTGTCCTAGACCTTTGAGTCCTTCCGACATCCGAAGCTTTTTGGGTTTGGCCGGTTACTATCGGAGGTTTGTTAAGGGATTTTTATCTATTGCATCTCCATTAACAGCCTTAACTCAAAAGAAGTCCAAGTTCGAATGGTCGGAATCTTGTGAAAGGAGCTTCCAATTGTTAAAAGATAAGCTCACCTCCGCTCCGGTTCTGACCTTACTAGAGGGCATCGAAGGGTTTGTAGTATATTGTGATGCTTCCCGAGTGGGCTAGGGTTGTGTCCTCATGAAGCATGGTAAAGTTATAGCTTATGCCTCGAGACAACTCAAGGTGCATGAGAAGAATTATCCAACTCATGACCTTGAGCTAGCAGTCGTAGTCTTTGCCTTAAAGATTTGGAGACACTATCTCTATGGGGTACATGTGGATGTGTTTACCGACCACAAGAGCCTTCAATATGTTTTTACCCAAAAAGAATTTAATCTCCGACAAAGGAGGTGGTTGGAACTATTGAAAGATTACGATATGAGCGTCCTTTACCACCCCAGTAAAGCAAATGTAGTTGCGGATACTTTGAGTCGTGTATCTATGAGTAGTGTGTCACATGTGAAAGAAGAGAAAAGGGAGTTAGCCCGTGATGTACTTAGGCTAGCCCGGTTGGGTGTCTGACTTGAAGATTCCCCAAAAGGAGCTGTCATGGTCCGTCATAATTCCGAGTCATCGGTTGTTGTTGACGTGAAGGCTAAGCAACATCTAGACACTATTTTGATGGAACTAAAAGAGTCGTTTCTCAACAAAGCAATAGAAACTTTCTCTCAAGGAGAAGATGGGGTGCTTACGCACCAAAGGAGGTTATGTGTGCCGAATGTGGATGGCCTAAGAAAGACAATCTTAGAGGAGGCCCATGGGTCTCGATACTCCATCCATCCAGGAGCCACTAAGATGTATCCCGACTTACATGAGATTTATTGGTGGAACGGGATGAAAAGAGACATAGAAAAATTTGTGACTAGGTGCTTAAATTGCCAACAAGTGAAAGCCAAGCACCAAGGACCGGGGGGTCTAACTCAAGATATCGATATCCCCACTTGGAAGTGGGAAGAGGTCAATATGGACTTCGTGGTAGGTTTGCCTCGAACTCGTAGGCAACATGACTCCATTTGGGTCATTGTGGATAGATTTACTAAATCATCCCATTTTCTTCCCGTCAAGGTTTCTTATTTGGCGGAAAATTATGCTAAGTTGTACATTAAAGAGATTGTGAAGTTGCATGGGGCCCCAATATCGATTATTTTGGACAGAGGTGCCCAATTTACTTCCCATTTTTGGAGATCTTTCCAAAGTGGGCTTGGTACTTAAGTGAAGCTTAGTACCGCATTTCACCCTCAAACGGATGGTCAAGCGGAACGCACCATCCAAACCCTAGAGGACATGTTTAGAGCGTGTGTCATTGACTTCAAAGGTAATTGGGATGACCACCTACCTTTGATAGAATTTTCCTACAACAATAGCTACCACTAAAGTATTGCTATGGCACCTTTTGAAGCACTTTATGGTAGAAGGTGTTGATCTCCGGTTGGGTAGTTTGAAGTGGGTGAATTTGCTATTCTTGGTCCCGAGGTAGTCTATGAGGCCACGGAGAAAGTTCGACTTATAAGGGATAAGTTGAAAATGGCTCATAGTCGGCAAAAGTCTTATGCCGATAATAGAAAGAGAGATCTTGAATTTGAAGTAGGTGATTGGATCTACTTGAAGATCTCACCCATGAAAGGGGTGATGAGGTTTGGTAAGAAGGGGATACGTAGCCCCCGGTATGTTGGGCCTTATGAGATCTTGAAGCGTGTCGGAAAGGTGACTTATGAGTTGAAATTGCCCATTGAATTGGTCCCGGTTCACCCGGTGTTCCATATTTCTATGTTAAAGAAGTATATAGGTGACCCAGTGTCCATCCTCCCTCTAGAAGGTTTAGGTGTGGATGAGAACCTTTATTATGAAGAGGTTCTGATCGAAATCTTAGATCGTCAAGTTAAGAAGTTGAGGAATAAAGAAGTTGCCTTCGTAAAAGTCCTATGGAGAAACCACTTAGTTAAAGGTGCAACATGGGAGGCCGAGGCCGACATGATGTCCCACTACCCTCATAATTTTTTCCTCCTACTCCTAGCCATATTTGAGGTTAGTATTCTCTCTTAATTTGGTATAAATTGAAAAATCATGTTTGTTGATGATTATGACATGATTTCCTTGTATGTGCATATTTTTGTGAAAATTCATGCTTAAGTTGTATGTTGAATTTTCATGAATTTTTTTTCTCATGATTGAAATTGCACCCATAGATACTGTATGATGTTGTCTTTATGAGAGTTGTAATGAGCATGCTTGATGTTGTCTAGTTAACAAAATGTCTTGTTGATTGCTTAAAATATATGTTGATGCTCATTGAATATGGAGAAAGTAGTTCCTCCTATACTTATGTGAAGTAAAGAGTTTTGAGCATAGTGATGTTGTGGATTAAATTCCTATACGATATGATGATATGATGATGTTGATGTGACTGGTTGTTGTGCTGCTAGTTCGAATCATTGTCTCCCTAGAAAGAAGTCCTAGTGACATTCGGGGACAAATGTTCCTAAGGGGGGGATATTGTAACACCCCAGAAATTTCGTAGGATGAACTAGAGCCTAAACCTAGTGTCAATGAGGCATAAAATGAATTCGCTTAAGTCAGTAGACCATCTAGGTGTGCTATGGTGGTCTATGAGTTAAGGCCTAAAGGGAGAAGTACCAAACAAAAGGGGTAAGCCAAGGCCTAAGGCCAAGGCTGCCCCAAATTTGAAGTGACTGTCTAAAACTCCACGGCCATCACCACGGCTCGTGGTCATGACCACAGACAGTGGGAGGCTTCGTGGAGTTTCCTTGGTCGAGGTAGAGGGACCTCAAAGTGTCCCAGACGCTACCTCACCCTTCACGAGAGGGACCACGAGTCGTGGTCCACTTCATGGCTCGTGAAGGTGGGCGTGGAGTTCTCTTAGCTTTTAGGGAGTTGGGCGTTGTTGGGGTAGCTACTTCCCAAGGCACCACGGGCACCACTACGGGCCGTGGTGCACTTGACAATAGAGAGGGATGGCTCGTGAACATCACTTGGCACCAAGGCTTGAAGGCCTTGCCTCCACAAGGCAAAGTCATGACCAAGACCATCACCACGGACCGTGGTCATGACCACGGATCATGGGAGGCTCCGTGGTCTTGCATTGGCCAAGTGTTGGCTTGTGCACGAAAGGGGAGCCTCTGCCTCCAACACCACGGGCAGTACCATGGCCCGTGGTGCACTTTCACGGTCCGTGAATGTTGAACGTGGTCCCTGACGGGGACCATTTAAATGAGGAGTTTTGGGACTTTTCCTTTTAAGTCCTATTTAAGTAGGGGTGTTTTGGGTTTTTTTAGAGGTTCATTATATATTGGTTTTTAATTCTAAATTCACAAGTTTTTGTCATTATACACAACACCCTATTGAAATCAAAATTCTCCCACTTCTCTCTAAACTTTCTCTCTAAAAACCTTAGAAGAAGAAAAATACATTGGAGCTAGGGTTTCAAGGTTCTTTCCCAAATTGCTTGGAGTTTCTCCATTGATTCTCATGGAATCAACTAAGGTATGGTTGCTTATCACTCTAGGGATTCCTTTCCCCAAGAGGTGCCTTCTAGATGAATTTCAAAATCTCCAATTTCTAGGTTTTCAATGCAAAAATGTGGGTCTTCTTTCTAAAGTGAAATTAATGTTATAAACTGAATTTGATTGATGTTAGTTGAACAATTATGAATGAATTTATGTTGTATTTGTGGTTTCTTGAAGAATTCCCCATGAGATCCATGTTTCTCCTTCTTTTCCTAATTCTAACCCTAGTTTGTGTTGGATATTGGGTGAAGGCTATGAATCAAATGTGATGTGATGTAATTCATGTTTGTATGATGATTCTACCCTAGGTTATGTATAATTTCTATGAAATTAAGGTTGAGTCTTCAAATGAAGCCTTGAAGGCTATGAAGGGAATATGTCAATTGCTTATATTGATGTTGATTATGTATTACTTCATGAATTAACTTGTATTATGTATTGGTTATGAGCTGATTGGTGATTGAAGTATGACTGTCCTAGGAAGGGCAAGAAGGTATAAAGGTTGGTTCTACTTTGAACTGAAGTATGAAAAGTGAATTACTTAAATTGTAATGATGTTATTCCTAATGTGTTGTTATGGTGTTGATGACCTAGATTCTTTATCCTTAACCCTCTACACTTGAATTAGCTATGAAATATGTATGTATGTAATGGTATGATTGTTATATGATTGAAAGGTAGTTCTCATGATTATAGTGTATTGTAAAGTGAAAGGGTTACTCACTAACTAAGTGTTTGTAAGTGAAAGGATTGTTACTCACTTATGAACACATTTGAGCTATTATGGTAAGTTGTTTACATAAGAGTCTAGTAAAGACTAATGTGAACTTATGTGATGACTAAAGATGATTAAAAAAGGGAATTAGATGCTTAGCACTGAAAGGGCATGTAAATGAGATGGGAGTCTCAGGTTTAGTAAGGCTGGCTCCCCACATGGGTTTCCTCATGTTTAGCAAGTCCGGATTACCCACGGTATGTGTTGTCTCATGAGATGGAAATCCCCACGTTTAGTAAGTTAGGATTTCTAGGAGCAATCTCCTTGACCCTTAAATATGTGCTCACATAGGACTTTAGCTTAGTGGATCCACCTAGATAGTTATGTACGAATGGTTACACCTTAGGCAAATGTTAACCCTCTCTTTTTGGTGTGGGAGTACAACACCGGATTCCATGTAACTCTCATGGTCTATGTCGGTTATGGCAATATCTCCCAAATCTAAAACTAAATGAAGGTATGGAAGGTGTGAACTCTTACTAGGGTTTTCTTAAGGGTTTCTTCACTGTGTAAGGGATGGTATGGGACTTCTCTTGCACATTGCACTTGTGGGATCTTAAGAGATGGTTGTAGTAGTGAGCACTTATGATTATGATGATTATGACTTATGTATGTTGAAGCTATGTTATGTATGATCATTATGAATATGGTAAGTTATGATGAAGTATGATCTTATGTATGTATGCATGAAGTAGGTTGCTTAATATGATACTTGGCTTTGAATAGGGTTATGGGATTCTATTCCTTGTATTGCACTAGTATTACTTGGGTTGTCTACGTGTTGGGATGATATTATGTTGGTTTGTACTATGATGCTTACTTTGTGTGCATATTGGATTTACTTGGTAGAAAGCATGTTTTGACTACAATGACCTTTTATGCATGTTTCAATGGTTTTTATGCATAGTAGCCATACTTAGTATGTGTGTTGTACTAACCCATATTGTCTCCTTTTTCCCCAAATATTTAGGTTCGGGCTGTTGAGGATTCAAGCTTACTTCTCAAGACACTTGGAGTTGCTTCCCCAAGTTGGTGAGTCCTCAAGTCCGGGGACAAGACCCTATGATCTCACTTCTATGTTTAGTTCTTTGCTTATGTTGAAAGACATTGTTGTACTTTCCTATTTCTAGACTTCTTATTGATGTAAGGGCTAAGTCCCATTTTCGATACTTCCATGTCTAGATGGTACATTGTGACAAAGTTAGATTCTATTTTCATAGATGAAGTGAAGTTGAACTTCCAAAGTAAAATTTTTATATTTTCCGTGTTTTTATTCTATGATGCATGCTATGATGAATGTTAAGGGCTAGGGGATGCTCTCGGGTCGTTACACATATCCTTAAGGAACATGGCATTTCTACAGTCTGTCTTGACCAAGTTTTACATTTCGTAATGGAACTTATTCATCTGAGCCCTGGAATCAGCAACCATGTGAGGAGCATACCTGGAGAGTTGGGTAAACTTGAGCCCATATTCTTGAACTGTCATGCTACCTTTCCTTAAGTTCATAAATTCTCGAGCTTTTGCCTCTCTTAGCTCTCTGGGAAAAACCTGTCCAGAAAGGTCTCACTAAAGGAATCCCAAGAGATATGAGGTGCATATGTACCACTGTTCTCCTTCATCTGAGTATACCAGATATGACCTACATCCTTAAGTTGGTAGGATGCTAACTCACCCCGATCATTCCCAGTTACATGCATCACTTCAAAGATCTTCTTGGCCTCATCAATGAAGTTTTGGGGATCTTTTCCAACCTACGATCCTAAGAACTCTAGCGGATTCATCCTAACAAAGTATCGCACTGTGGCTAGAACTGACCCAACATAAGCATTTACCGAAACTGAAGCCTGCTATTTATTTTGGTTGGCCACACTCTGAGCCAACATCTAGATGGCGTTCCTGAACTCTGCATTCAGGACTTCTTGATCTGGGACTGGAGGAGCTGTGTTTATGTTTCTGGCATTTGCATTCTTGGCGTTAGCTCTATGAGGAGGCATGATCACTTAAATGTAGAACGTCGAGTTAGAATGAAATTAGATCATACCTTACGCATAATAAGAGTAACAAGAAAATGAAGATTTTTCCTAAAACACTTCATAACATCCTTCTCATTAGATGTGGTGTACTTCACACCCATTAAAAGGACTCTACTTAGTGCGGCTTTTCAGATATCCTAGGACTCCTACACCTAGTGCTCTGATACAAAATTTGTCACACGCCGAGCTACCCCCGAGACACGAACAAGTGACCTAGGGTCATAAGTGACCCCAAGCTAACCCTGCGGGCATAATCATGAGCATACTAAAGATAAACTGAGGAATAAAACTGATGCGGAAGTTAATCGTAAATAAATCTGAAATAATGGGGGATACCCATATACTAAAACTGAATATCAAATATGAGAGTTTAATACAAAAGAAACATCAAACTCAAATACTAAGCTGAATCTAACTATGTCTGAAAATAGCCTCTATTTGACTAGAAATGCTGGGACATGCCCCAGCTAAGTCTAGCAAAACTAAAACTAAAAGACTAAAATACTGAAAAGATAACATGACTATTGTCCTCGAAGAATGAGGACTCACAACTGATACTGCTAAACTGGAGATCAGGAATCGATCTAAGCGTGATCTGGATGTTGAGAACCTGAACCTACATCACAAGCATATATAGCGCAGAGTATGCTTCAACACTTAAAAGGTATTGAGCATGCATCATAGAGTAAAGTTGAAATAAACATATAACTGAACAAGCAATAAAGAAAGAATATAATTTGAGCATGATATGGATACTGAATACTGAACTGACTGAATGGAATGACCAAATTTATAACATACTATGACTGAATACTGACAGTACTGAAATGTGATTAATGCAATAGAATCTGACTAAACTGTGGGAGCAACTAATAACAGATAATAAAACCACATAAGCTAAATGTTGAGTTTGATGTATACAGACCATCGAGAGGACACAATATACCCGGCGAAAGGTATAGAGGCCTGTTGGCGTGATCACTAAATGATGCCCACAGAGGGGACTTACAACCTACGTGGTTCGTGTTTCTGGGACTATATGGGTGACTGACCCTAGTCCAACTCAGTATTTTTCTACTCCTAATAGATTAACTGATTAACATATTATGATAGAATTACTGTAATTTATTGGATAGCTCAAAACTGACATGCAAACTGAGAATGCACATTAATATACTGATAATGACACATTCAAGACTGAGGCATGTATGTCTTCAATACTGAAATATCTTACCTAACTTATGTAATTCAAGAACAAAAGAAATATAGCCTGGGTTCCGAAATTCATGCAATAAACGATGTATTAACATGATAATCTGATTTGGAACATGTAAATAACTAACTTGTGATAGTTTGCTAAAGTTCTAGAAACCCTAGGTCTATTTGATAATAGGGAATAAAGAATCTGACTGAAATCTAGGGCTCTAATGGGCGAAAGGAACCCACTAGTGAAATCCTAGATACCCGGTGACGAATTATATGGAGAAATCTTTCTATTTGAGGGCTGGAACTGATGAAATCTTGATGTGTTCTTGAACTTAGGGTTGGTCGCCTCTTTCTCTTCTTACGCTTCTAAATTTATAAGGTTTGATTAATGATTTGACTTTGGTAAGTTCTAGTTATGTTTCTAGGCTAAAACTAATCAAAACCACATAGTTTAGGGTTAAAACGACGTACTTTAGGGGTTCAACAAAATAGAAAAAGAGCAAAAGACCCCCGACTTAACTGCTGTCGGAGTGACCGACGGACGGGACTGACGAACTGTCGATTGACTGACGGTTTGTGTTGGTCGATCGTCGTTCGTCACTAAAGCTGGACTTCTGAGGGTCTGATCAACTGCCTTGGACCACGGACAGTGGACTGTTCTACGGTCTGTAGGTCCTAACCGTGGCTCGACCCTTAGCCAAAAATTTGGACTGAGTTTTAGGAAGGGTTGTAGTGACCATTCACGGACCACTAGCACGGACCGTGGATCACTCTATGGTCCGTGGGTGATGTCCATAGGTGGCACCTGTAGCACTAGATTTTCTGCACTTTTGTTGTTCTAGCGTACGGGGTATTACAATTTATGGGGTAATTTCAAATTTGAGGGAAAACAAAACAGGCAACAAGATATGCATACAAACCAAATGAAACACTCTAATATAAGAAAAAGTAAAAATTACAATCATCCAAAACTTTAAATTAACAAAATACAAAGCAAAAGGGAAATATTGGCACAAACACCCTCACCCCCAAAAAATAAAAGTAGTTTCCTCAATGAAAAAGTAAAAAGACAAGAGAAAGAGTCATAATGTCCCCTTGACATGCTAAGCTTATGGAGTTCTATCAACGGGAGGAGTCATTGGAGAAGAAGAATAATATGGTGCATGAAAGTCCAATAATAGTATCACATGTAGCAGTAATTTGGCATCTGTTGGGCATTAGTGCCCTGCAAATCATGGGAGGAATAGTAGAGTCTTAAGAGACTCCACAAGTGTCCACTGTGGAGGTCTCCTGAACAAATCTCTCCAAGGTATTTTGGACAATCATCTCCTCAGTGTCCTGCAACGGCATAAGTGTTAGAACAATCCCATGCTCATCCTCATCTCTCCTCACCTAATCCTCATCGGTCTCCTCAGCCAAATCATCATCGGCCCACTCATCATCATCAACAACATCCTCAACAAAAATTGCAGAATGCTCAACTATTCTACTTAGTTTCACATTAGAAGAAGGATCACCATTGGGCATAGTTGGTGGCATGTAGGATGGAACATCTGGTAGGGGAACATGACCCCATAGACTCGAAATATCAGTAGATCACAGCTAGTCTACATACACTCGCAAGGTAATAAGTTGACCTCTAATGGTGTCAAGCACACTAGAATTGCCTTTGTCTTTCTCTTCTGCCTCTAATCGAGCAGTGAGGCTATCCAACCTCATCTTGTGGGACTCAACCAATTCCTCACAATGTATCACCTTATCCCTTAAAGGGGCCATCACACTCTCAATTTCCATATCAATCACTATTGGCATGTCCTTCTCAACCCCTAATAAATCAACACTTGAGTCAAGGGGGCATGGGAACTAGTAACGGGAAAAGGCACATTAGCAACAACAGTAGTAGTAGTAGTAGAAATGGGAGGCAAAGTGGGAGATACACCTTTCTGCTCCACAGAAGGAGCAGATGTGGTTGCATCAGAAGCCAAAGATGCTGGATCAACTACGGGCATCCCACATTGATGTGTTCCCGATTAATGATAGTGCCCACTAATAACATCTTGTGATGTCGAAGGATAGATTCATTATGTAAGGGCATGATATTGCTGCTAATGAACTTGAACCAGTACCGGGCCACAAAATTGGCCAGTTAAATCCCTCAAAATCTGCTATGTTATCCATTTAAATATGATATTTTATAACAATATTATTCTCTACAATTACTGAAACAAATATGTATAAGTTCACTTATTTACAACACTATATACATTAACATGTACAATCATTCTCTATTAATTCATCTTGCTAACATTCCCCTTAAATTGATGATTTCCATAAAAAACATCCATTTGCCTAATAGAAATTGATTATGTTTGATAAGAAGCATCAGCTATATGAAGACCACTGGACACGTGCAGAAGAGTAATGACTCTTCTATCTACAACTTCTTGCATATAATGACAATCTTCTTCGATGCACTTGGTTCTCTCATGATAAACTAGATTAGTATGAATCTGAAAAACACTATATAATAATGGTAGAGAGTAGGATTAGATTAACTAAATCCCATCTCAAGAAGTAATCAACAAAGCCATACAACCTCAGCGCTAGCAGTAGACATAGATCGATATTCAAGCATTGTTGATTATTTGGATACACGATCTTGCTTCTTACTCTTCCAAGATATCAATGATTTTCTAAGAAACGTGCACCAACCAATGATTAAATGACGAGTATCAGGACATTGTGCCTATTCTGAATCACTAAAAGCAGTAATACAAATAGGAGAAAATCTAGGATAGAATAAACCATGAGTAGATGTTCCTAGAAAATACCTAATGACGCAAGGAATTGTTAGAATTTTGAGATTTGGGGGAGCTTGCATACATCCCATGTAGGTGATGAGAAAAAAATATGTGGAGATTTCATATAAATATCTTCTTTAAGATCACAATGGAGAAAAACATTTTTGACATCCATTTGATGAAGAGACAAAATTTTTGAAGAAGCGATCGTAATAATTGTTCGCACCGTAGTCATTTTGTTATTGGTGCAAAAGTCACTTCATAGCCTACATCTGTAATGACCTGTTTCCGTCGTTATAGAAAAACCATCGGGGAAAAGTTTTGGGCCAGAAAACTTTTTTGTAGTAACTTGAGATTTCCTATCCTAGTCTAGATTTGGACGAAATCGGAGTCAGTGGGGTCTGGGGAAATCTGGTAACAAATACGAGATTTAATATTGAATGTGATTACATGAGTGGATAGTTGACACTTTAAGAAACCCGTACAACTTTACGGAATTGAATTCGGGAGAGTAGAACTCCCAAAACTAATCTTAACGTGAGCAGGTAGTTTCCTAGTGTCGTGGGTTGAAGGTGTGTGGTGAAATGGGGATTTGAAGCTCTTAAATCGACTCTCTATTTCCATGCAAGCTGCCAGGGCGAGGTTATTCCCGCCAGTGCTGTAGCTCCTCGATTTTTGGAAGAACTAGAATTAAAAAGAAACTATTTTCGGAACTAATAAAATTCGGGAAAGTTTGACAAAGTTAAGCGACGTATGAGTTTTGGGTCAACTTCAAATGACCATAAATCCAAGATCAAGATGATTTAGTTTTGCTACAAGTTCCCGTAGGAAAGATCTTTGAATTATCTTTCCAATGCCGCCGAGTTTGCACAGTTTCGAGTTTGTATAAGTGAGATATGCCTATTTGAAGCTGCGATGTCAAGATAAAGAAAGTCAAAACCGGGTTTTAGAAGGGTATTATGGTCTTTTCACTACCCAATTATTTAATTTTGTTTTTGGTAATTAAGTTGGGGTTTGGATTCAGTTTAGGATTTATCAAATTAAGTTAGGGTTTTGAGAGAAGAGAAAAGAAGAGGACAAAAAGAGGAGAAGAAGCAAGGAACCGCCAAGTTCTTGAAGTTTTGCTTCAGGATATCACCAAGGATTGATTACTACGAGGTATGTGAGATTTCATAGCGTTGGGTTAGTTCACCCATGCGCCAATCATGTTTTATTTTAGCGTATTCATGTTGTTGAAAGAAAAGTTCATCAGTTCTTGATAAATGTTGTTGAGAGTTTCGTTTGAATCTTGATTGTTAAAGTTTTAGAGAGTTTTTGGGTTAGTTGCATGAGATCTAAGGTTGTTTTGAGTAGATTCTTGAATATTTTGGATATGTATTCAAATTTAAGTGTTTGGAGAAGGAACCAATCGAATCTAGAAGGTGTAGAGTTGAAAAACGAGAAAGAAAATTCGTCAAAAATCTGGGAACATGTCTTGGGCGCCACACCTCTCAGAGCACCCTAAAGCAAAGTTTGTTGTTTTGGCTCTGGGGCGCCGTGCCAGCCAGTGCGCCCCAACCTAAACTCTATAGTTTTGCCTCTGGAGCCATACAGAGTGCCAGGGATGCCATGTCTTCTACCTTTTCCTACTCCTTTCCGTACAAGTTTCCCTTGAAATGTACCTATGTTTTCTAGTTGATTTCTACACTCTAAAGTACGTCTAAACAATATGAAATCATCCATAACATGAGATCATGAGACTTGAATCTATAATTTAATTCAAGGAAAGTTAAGAGTCAATTCAAGAGAAGTCAAGAGTCAAGTCAATAGAAGTTAAGAGTCAGGTCAAGAGAAGATCATAGAGTTTTCCAAAGGTCTTTTACTAAAGCTTTAACTTTGTTTGAGGACTTGAGTTTTGAGTTGAGTAAAGAGCAAATATTAATGATTAAAGTTCATTTCTTCGAAAAGAGTATATCGGGATTATGTATTCCCAAACAGTAAATGTTTTCACATTTAAACAAGAAAGGAAACTGAGATTTCCAAAGAGCCTTTGAGCTAGTTTTCAGTAAAGAGTAAACGCTTTTACAATTAAGCAAGAGAGGAAACGTTGATTTCCAAAAGATGCTTTGAACAAAGTTTTGATCAATTATCTCAAACTACAGAGCTATGTTTTTAAATATATTGAGCTAGCATATTTTGGGAGTAGTATTGATCATCGATATGGGGGAGAGATCAGACAACTCCCTGCCCCCATAAACCATGTAGCCACAATGGGTATAAAAAGGTTACACTTTTTAGATGATTCCTTAGTGCTTTTTACCATAGACTAGTAGATCCATTTAGTAGTCAGCTTCTATACGCCTGGCAAGGTATAAGATGACCTTGACAGTGTGAGGCAAAACACTGTATCATAACAATATCTCTTAAGTGATTGTTGTCAATTAGAGAAACTCCCACAAAAGTATTTCATATTCTTATATACAGATAAGTATCTTGTGTTTTTATATACATATAGAGTTTATACTGTATCTTTACATACATAGAGAGTTACTATTGTATTGCTAAATACACAGAGTTGTTATCCATGTTTTAAAGCTTTTCTTTATAATGCACTTATTTATACTGCTTTAATTGAAATGAGTTAAGTTAAGTTGAGTTGAGTTGAGCCCAGGTATGTTCTTTCAGTTCCTTTCAAGGTTATGTCTTGTCTTAAAATTCCTTTCGCTTGCTCGTACATTCAATGTATTGACACCATTTGGTCTGCATCATTTTATGATGCAGATACAGGTAACCAGGATCAACATCTACCGCATCATTGATTCTAGTTGAGCTTCAAAGTTGTTGGTGAGCCTCCTTGCTTCCAGAGGACCCCTTTCATTGTTTTTACGTATTTTAGTTTGTTAGGATGTTGTGGGTCTTGTCCCGATGTCCATCTCAGTTGTTTAGAGGCTTCACGAAGTGGATAAAACAGGGGTGCGGATACAACTCCTGTGACTTAGGATTGTTTTACCGGAGCTTTTCTAGACAGGTTTTTCCATAGGAAGTTGAGAGAAGCTAAGGCACATGATTTTATGATCTTGAATCAAGGTTCAATGTCGGTCCAAGAGTACGGGCTAGAGTTCATCCAGTTCTACAGGTATGCTCCATAAATGGTTGTCGATCCAAGGGTACAAATGAGTAAATTTTTGTTTGGGGTATCCTATCTGGTGAAGACCGAATGCAGGAATGATATGCTTCTAGGGGATATCGATATCTCCAGACTAATGAATCATGCTCAGCAGGTTCAGGGAGATAAGTTTAGGAAAATGTCTAAGGACTACAAGAAGGCTAGAACAGAGAATTATGAATATTCTCAGCAGAGATCGAGTGGTGGAAATCACTTATAGTTTCAGCAGAAATCTACAGCCCCAGCACCTTCATCAGCTAGTGCTCCATCCCCCAGGTTTTGACAGGATCAGAAAGGTAAGGCATCAGGCTCTGAGGCTCTAGGAGTACTTTAGGTAACAAGACATTCCTAACTTGTCCAAATTGTGGTAAGAACCATTCATCCGATTGTCTTGCAGGCATGGAAAGGTGCTTTGGGGGTACTCATTCTAGTCATAGGTTGAAGTATTGTCTATCTGCCAAAGCAGTGGCAAAGAGGTAACAATAATAGGGTTGAGTCTACAACTCCAGCATAACCAGCAGGTTGCCCAACTTAGTAGGGTATTTCTTCTGGTACAAGTGGCTGTCAATGCCAGAACAGACTGTATTCTCTCCAGGCTCACCAGGTCGATGAAGACTCTCATAATATGGTCAATGGTACATTACGAGTCATTCCTTTAGATGTTTATGCTTTGTTATATCCAAGGGCTACACTATCTTTTGAAACTCCATATATGACAGTAAACTTCAGTGTCAGTCTAGAAAGTCTCTCAGATCTCTTCTCAGTCTTTACTTCAGTTGGTGACCTAGTTATAGCTAGATGGGTATATAGAAATTGTCCTGCCACAGTTTCTCAGAAAGCCACCTCAACAGACCTTGTAGAGTTATAAATGGTAGATTTTGATATCATTCTAGGAATGAATTGGTTACATTCTTTTTATTCCTGAATCGATTGCAGAACCAGAACGGTTAGATTTCAGGTTCCAAACGAGCTAGTCTTAGATTGGAAGGGTAGTAGCTCAGTGACTTTAGGTTGGTTCATCTCTTTCCTTAAGACCAAAAAAAGATCTCAAAAGGGTATGTCTATCATCTTGTTTGGATTAAAGATTTAAACTCCGAGACCTCAACCATTTTGTCTGTCCCGGTGGTAACTGAGTTTCCGAAAGTGTTTCCGAAAGATCTTCCCAGAGTTCCTCTGGAAAGGGAAATCAACTTCAGAATAGATCTCCTCTGTAACATCTCAGATTTGAGAAAATAGAAAAAAGGCAGTTTTTTAGACCTAGTGCAAGAACCACGGAAACCACCGACAGTCTGTGGTCTAACACACGGTCCATAGGCAGGGCCATCGTTGGGCACCAGATATTTATGGTATCTGACCCCACCCACGTTCGATGAGGATGGTCCATGGTTGGACCTACGGACCATAGGTATGGGTCAACATCCAATTGGAGGGAGTAGGCTATTGGGTCAACTTCAAACGGTCATATCTTTTAGCACATAATGAATTAGGTGGCCCATGACCTATCCAATGAAAGATAATTGAATCCACTTTCCAACTCCATCAAGTTTACTAAAATCCAATCTCAGAGTAAAAAGTTATGCTCATTTTAGTGAAGCCCTGTCGGGCAGAGCTTGACCGATGATCC
Source organism: Solanum microdontum (assembly GCA_036250385.1). NCBI lineage: Eukaryota > Viridiplantae > Streptophyta > Magnoliopsida > Solanales > Solanaceae > Solanum > Solanum microdontum. Next base: position 18,631 of record JAJONQ010018394.1, read on the forward strand.
CTACCGACGGTTAGTAGGTCAGCTGACAGTCCGTAGGTCCCTACTTGGATGAACTTCTTCAACTTTTAAGTTAGGCTCATTTAGGTAACTTTTCCTATGCGTTGGGGCCCCTATACTATGTTATTTTACTCAGTTTAAGCCTAATAACTTAGTCATACATAACCAAAACCTTTATTCACAAAAAATAACCAAAACATAGAGCAAAAAGGAGAAAAAAGAAGCGATAGAATCCCAAGAAAAATCAGAAGGTTTGCATAAAGTTTCAGTCTCGAAATCGAAGGATTTCTCTGTAGTATTTCATCACCAAGTATGTGGGATTACATTAGTGGATTCCTTTCGTCCCCTTAGTCCGTAGAATATAGTCAGATTGTTGATCTGCTATACCTTGCTTAGACCTAAGGTTTCTTAAATCTTTGATAGTTGTTGTGATTTAGCTTTTATAGTAATTGTAATCGAATTATAATGTTTTCTTGGAAAGATTGCTTAGTTCCTTGCATGAAATTCAGAACCCTAGTTGTGTAGATTCTCTTAGTTCATGAATTACACTTTCTAGGTCAGTTAAACAGATAAACATGTTATAGTTTATGAGTGTTTCATTGTCAGTACTTAAATGTTGCATTCTCAGTTTTACATGTAAGAATATTGATCTATCCAGTATTTCAGTTATGTTGTGTCATACACAATTCCAGTTGGGGTAGGCTTAGCATCGATTTGCACTAGGGTTTAGCTACCCTCATAGTCCTAGAACTACGTACCCCATAGGTATAAGTCCTATTTGTTGGCCATCAGATTTAGTGATCACCCCAGTCATGCCTTTATACCTCTAGCAAAGTATATTGGGTCCTCTTGATGGGTGTATGCATCGGACTTTGTGTTCAACTCATGTGGTTTTATGTTATTTAGTAGTAGCTTCCACAGTAAGACTCTAATTCATTTGACCAAGTTTTTAGTTATACTTCAGTATTCAGTCTCAGCATATCATGCTCATGATTAATACTTGGTCATTGTATTCAGTTCAGTTCTTTTCAATATTTTTCAGCATTTACATCCTGTTCAGATTATATCATTGCTAAGTTAAGCTTTGTTCAGCTATTATCTATATGATACATGCTTAGTATATTCCAAGTAGTGATGCATACTTCGTGCTACATCCTTTCATGATGTAGATTTAGGTACTCTGTATTCAGATCATGCATAGATCAGTTCCTGATCTGTATTCAATAGCTTTAGTAGTGAGTTCTCATACTTCGAGGAGAATAGACATGTTTTTCATAGTTAGTTCTTCCATTTTAGTTTCTGTTTTTCTAGGGTTAGCTGGGGGCATGTCCAAGCAACTCTAGTCAGTTAGAAGCTTTTTCAGACACAGTATTACAATCAGCTTTAGTTTTGAGTGATTGTTCAGCTAACCTCTTAGTAAGTTTTAATGTATTCAGATTAGGTGGGTATTCCCCACTTCTAGTTCTCTCATATTTTAGCTTCCGCATAGTATCTCTGTTTTCAGTTGTTTTAGTATGCTTATGATATGCCAACTTCAGGGTTAGCTTGTGGTCACTCATGATCCTAGGTCCCGTGTTTACATTAAGGGGTAGCCTCGGGGCGTGACAAACTTGGTATCAAAGCATTAGGTTCAAGAGTCCTAGGATTTCTAAAAGCCACACTTAGTAGAGTTTCTTTCATGGGTGTGAAGCCCGCCACATCTATGAGGGGGAGGCTATGAAGTGTTCTAACAAATTCTTCCCTTCTTTCTTTTCAAACTCGTCCTATAGAGTATGAACTTTACCAAACCTCCTCCTAACTCGTACTCGTCACATTTTAGAAAATGCACCCAGAAGAGCTTTCATAAGGAATCAGCCAACAACTCCAGCAAACCCTTTGAATCAGCAAGTCACACATGCCGATTTCAGGGTTACTTTCCAAGTGCCTGCTTAGTCTAGGACCACCCAAGTCAATCACCATGTTCTGGGCCCAGAATCACCGCAAAATAACACTGTTGTTGTAAGAATCTGGTTTTTCACTCGGATGAAATCTTAGGATTTTCATGGGTCTAAGTAAGAAACAAGAGTTTCTCAGCAACATACAAAAGATAATGGTCGTTATGGGTGTTACTCTAATCGATAGTGTGGATTTAGCTGACTCTCAGTTGAAGGGAGTGGCCAACACTTAGTACCAATAGTGAGAGGATTGCAAGTCTTCCGTTTAGATGTTTATGCGTTGTTTGATCCAGGGACTACACATTATTTTGTAACTCCTTATGTATTAGTAAAACTTCAATGTCAATAATCCAGAAACTCTCTCAGAATCCTTTTCAGTTTTTACTCCAATTGGTGACCCAGTTATAACTAAATGGGTATTTAGAAATTGCCTTATCGTAATCTCATAGAAAGTCACCTCAGCAAATCTTGTAGAGTTAGAAATGGTTGACTTCGATATCATTTTAGGCATGGACTAGTTACATTCCTATTATGCCTCAGTCGATTGTAGGACTAGGATCATTCGCTTTTAGTTTCCAAACGAGCTAGTCTTAGAATGGAAAGGTAACAGTTTGGTGCCTATAGGTCAATTTATCTCATACCTTAAGGCCATGAAGATGATTTCCAAAGGGTATATCTATCATCTTGTTCGGGTTAAGGATTCAAACTTCGAAACCCCAACTCTTGAGTTCGTCCCAGTAATGAATGAGTTTCTAGAAGTATTAACAGAAGATCTTCCCGGAGTTCCTCCAGAAAGGGAAATTGACTTCGAAATAGATCTCCTTCCACATACCCAATCCATTTTGATTCCTTCTTACAAAATGGTTTTTGCTGAGATTAAGAAATTGAAATAGCAGTTGAAAGACCTTCTAGATAAGGGCTTCATCAGACCTAGTATCTCTCCATGGGGTGTTCCAGTGTTGTTCGTGAAAAATAAAAATGGTTCTCTCAAAATATGCACTGACTACCGCCAGTTGAACAAAGTTATAAGCAAGAACAACTACCCTATCCATGGGATTGATGACTTGTTCGACCAACTTCATAGTGCTAGTTATTTTTCAAAGATACACTTCAGGTACGACTATCATCAACTGTGATTGAGAGATAGTGACATTCCAAAGACAACCTTCAAAACTTGGTATGGTCATTATGAATTTGTAGTTCTGTCTTTCGGACTAGCAAATGCTCCTACAACTTTCATGGACTTAATGAAAAGGGTGTTCAAAAAGTATTTAGATTTGTTTGTTATTGACTTTATTGATGATATCCTCATATATTCTCGGACCGAAGAGGAACATGCAACTCATCTGAGAGTTGTTCTACAAACTCTCAAGGATCACCAATTATTCGTTAGGTTCAACAAATGTGAATTCTAGTTACAGTCAGTCACTTTCCTTGGTCATGTGGTATCTAGTGAAGGAATCCGAATGGATTCTCAGAAAATAGAGATAGTGAAGCAATGGCCCAGACTCATTTCTCCAAAAGATATCAAAAGTTTCTTGGGGTTGGCTAGTTACTACGGGAGATTTATTGAAGGATTTTCATCTATTGCTTTTCCATTGACCAAGTTGACTCAAAAAAGGTCATGTTTCAGTGGCTAGATGAGTGTGAGAAAAGATTCTCAGAACTGAAGACTAGGTTGACCACAACTCCCGTCTTGACTCTACTAGATGGTTCAGAAGGCTATGTGATATATTGTGTTATTGTTGAAAAGGCCATTATTCCCTTACCCTTTACACTTAATTATGAAGGAAGTGTCTATGATGATAATGTTATTGATTGTGTCATTGCAAGGAAAATTACACACACACACGATCCATGCATAAACATGAGTATGATGTATCAATGGTGTTATTTAATAGGATATTTCTCATATGCACCTTTACACATTATTATGCATGAAATATATAACTTATCTAGAATGATGAGGATGTTATTGTGTTGATTGAAAGGCTAATTCTCATGAAATCACTATGAATATTAATCTGAAATGTTTACTCACTTGTTGATGGTTCTAAAGTGAAAGGATATTCTCACTTAATGAATCTTTGAGATATTATGATGAATGTTGGTTTAAGTGCCTAGTGCATTCTCTATTGAACATGAACCTAAGTAAAGGCGTAATGATTTTTAAAGGTAAATAGGCTTAGCACCGAGTGGATATGAACAAGTGAGATAGGAAGCTTTTATGTTTAGCAAGTCCGGCTTCCAAACATAGGTCGTCTTATCAGATGGAAACCTTTTACGCTAGAAGTCTGGGTTTCTAGTAAAAATCTCCTTATGCCATAACTATGCGCCCACATATGTCATTAGCTAGTGGATCCACGTAAAAGCTATTAGGAGAGTTCTACCCTAGGCAAGTAGGACGCCCTCTTTTAAGAGCGGGGGTAGAACACCGAATTCCATGTAGCTCAAATGGTCTATGTCGATTATGCTACTTTCCCTATATAATGACGATAATGAATAAGACATGAACTATACTATGACTTCTAAATGAGTTTTACTTAGTAGGTGTGGGGGTATGACACTTCACTTTTACATGGCACAAGTAGACTTAGTGGGATGTCATGGGATGGTTTCTTTATGTTAATGATGAGATTTGAATACATGCATGTGTGTTGGATGGATAGTTGTTATGAATGACTTTCCTTGTGTCAAGTATTGTTCAAGACCAAGGTAGCTTCAAGGGAATACTTAGTAGGGTTGGTATTAGGGGATGCCAATCATACATTGCACAAGTGCTTCTTAGGGGTTGCTTATGTGATGTTTACTTAATGATGAGATGATCTCGGTATTTGAATTTGTATTATTTTATGATTGGAGGCTATGTATTGTGAAGATTGGGATGTATATCATATTGATATTGGAAACTATGTTTGTTATTATAATGATATCTCTCACGTTATAATGAAATGTATGTGAGTTTCCTTATTGGTTGCACTTTCCAACTATTTCAAAGATGATGTTCAAAAATGGCATAAAGCATGATTTCAAATGAAATGTCCCTTTTTATGCATGTTTTAGTGGTTTTTGTACATGGTTTCCATACTTGGTACTTTTTGTGCTAACCCCATCTTTCTACATTTTCTATAAGTGTAGGCTTTGGAGATATTGGATTCCATCTTCGTGGCTAGGTTCATAGGAGATCAAGAAGAAGAAGACTGGTGAGTCCTCATTGTATTCGAGGGCTCTACCATTTGTCATTTATTGTCTTTTTTTTGCGTTTTAATACTTTGGTTGTAAGGGCTATGTCCCTAAGATGTATTTTCAGGAGTATTATTCCATGTTTAATAGATGGTTGAGACATAGTGTCATAGATTCTATTTTATTTTATAAAAGATTTCCATTGTAAGTAAAAATTTTAAATTCCGCACTATTTTTCCTATGCTTTAATGTTCTTGTATGCTAGGTGGCTTGTATGCGTCCCCTTCAGGGTCAATTACGCGGTGTTACTTCTAAGGGGTAACCTTGGGTCGTGACAAACTTCGTATTAGAGCATAAGGTTTATGGGATGGTTTTGGGATCTCTCAGACCACATCTAGTAGAGTCTTGCACATAAATGTGAAGCACACCACATTTTATGAATAGGAGGCTATGTGATGTTATGAAAAACTTTAGTTCTTCATTCTTTGAGTCGTGCGATAGAGTTTAGCCTTATAGGGTCTTTCTTCTAATCCTTATTCGGTGATCCATAGGATATGACTACTCAAGGAGCTTCCACGGGTGGGTTTGAAGAAGACTATGATGATCAAGAAGATTTTCCTCAAGATCCTGGAGTTCCTATTGACTTAATGCCAAATGAGAAGATTAGGTACGATATTCTTTGGTTGACTCAAGTCGGGATATAGATTCTGGATTTTTATGGGTAAAAAATAGAGGAATATACTATAGAGTTTATAAAGGAAATATCTAGGGTGCTGAACTTTGTAGGAGTAACACCGATAGAAAAGGCGGAATTGGCCAATTACCAATTGAAAGATGTTACTCTAATGTGGTTTAGTCAATGGAAAGGAGAGAGGCCGGTAAAAGCGGGCCCCATGGAATGGGAAAGAGTTAATAAAGAGTTCATCGATAGGTTTTTCCCTTTAGAGGTGAGAGAGGCAAAGATACTTGAGTTTGTTAACCTTCCTCAAGGTATATTGTGTGTTGAGGAGTATGCTATGGTGTTCACTAGGTTGTCAAGATATGTTCCATCCATAGTGGCCAACCCAATGATTAAAATAAGTAAGTTTGGGTTAGGTTTATCCGACTTGATAAAGAGGGAATGTAGTATGGTTATTCTTGACAATGATATGGATATGGATTATCTTGTGATTTGTGCTCAATGGTGTGAAAAGGAGAAACTTGAGGAGAGGTCTAGAGAAACAAAAAGGTATAGGCTTGAAGATGATAACTCCTCACAAGAAGGGCCTTATGGTCAAAGCTCTTCCAATAATCCCCTTAAGTTTAACCAAACGGAGGTCTCTACCCCAAAATCTCAAGGAGTGAGTGGTAGTGGGTCTTATGTGATTAGGCCTACTTGTACTAGGTGTGGAAAGAAACATGATCGTAAGTGTCTAGCCGACACAAAGGATTGCTATGGTTGTGGTGGGAGTGACCACAAAATAAGAGATTGCCTGTTGCTTTTGGCTAGAGGAAGAGAGATGAAGAAAATTAGGACCGATGCTCTTCAAGCTAGAGGTGAACAAGAGTGTCCTCCTAAGGTGGCTACTGGTATGTGTTTTATGCTTACCTCAATTTCGATAATACTTTTCTTTTATGACTTGATTAATTGGATATGATGAACTTTTTGTTGTCCTTAGTACTCATGGGTCTAACTACGGCCATATGTGGTTGTTGGTATAACCCAACTTAGCCCCAATGAATTCTAGGATGTGTTAGATTTTTGGTGGAATAGTGGTGCTTAACTGGTGCCTAGAGATTTTGAGTAAGTAGATTCCTTTGAAAGAGGATGGAAGTAAAATCATCCATGGTTTAGAATCATATTGTGTGATGAATGTGAAGATTTAGTTATGACTTGCTCCGACCTTAGAGTTGAAGGAAGTGATGTTGTAAAGAGTTTGTATAGGTTTACCCCAAGTAATGAATAATGTACTTAGATGGTAAGGTCATTGAGTGTCCTTTATGTTTATGAATTAGGCTTGCTTGAAATTCTCACCTTAAAGAGTGTAGTGGGTTTGAAAGGTTTAGTCTCGGTCTGGTAGGATTTGGATGTATGATTATAAGACCTCTTTTGGTTTTAGAGCCCGCTAAGGTTAAAATGAGCCTTGGTAAAGCTTGAGTTTATTAGAAAGAACTAGTATTTGAGGTTTTTGGTAAAAAGGGGCTCACTCCTAAGGGGGAGATCATGTGCTTGAGTAGCAATATTAATTGAGAGTCCCGATGTCCTTATCTTTTCTTCTATTCCTATTCTAGCTTGAGACCAAGAGTTCCTTTTTGGGGCTTCTTTTGTGTTTAAGTGTCATGAGTATTTTAGAAATTTCCATGATCTCCTTATGTTATGTATGTTTTTGAAATATTCTTACTTTGTATAAAATGGATTTTTCATGATTTACAGACTCCTCATGTTGTTGTGAATTCTATTATGGAGATGGCATATGTGACTTCATGAGATGGTGTGATGAACATGCTTTGTTGTGTTTTTGATGAAATGGCACTTGGGCTCCATGTTGATTGTGTTGAGCTTGCTTTTAATGAGAAAATGTAATTCTTCCTATGATTATGTGATTAAGGATGTTTAGAAGTGATGATATAGGCTCACTCCTAAGGGGGAGATGGTATGCCTAGCTAATATTGTTGTTGTGTGCTTATATGTTACCATGACATCTTATATAATACATGTTCCTGATGACTTGTGTTTCGAAAGAAAGTTTAAGTGAAATTGTTTCCCCCATGCTGTGGTGCTTTAAGTAAGAGTTGCTTATTGTACTTCATGACAAGAATAAATGGACATGTTTTAGTTAGGAGATCATATTCCCTCCTTGAACATGACAAGTCATGAGAATCTCATGCATGAATTGGTTGTTTAGGTATAGTTCATACTTCCTTATATTGCATTGATCATGTTAAGTTGGAGTTGATGTTTCTTCCTTGAATAAGTGCACATTGTGAATAGTGTATTTTGAGTTGTGCATTATTGTGAAGTTTCATACATGATTTGGTCGCTAGTCTTGAGTCTTAAAATTCCGAAAAAAAAGGTGTTTAAAGTGTCATTCGAGGACGAATGTTCCTAAGGGGGAGATAATGTAACAAACCGGAAAAACTAGTAAGACCTAGCTAATGCTTAACGGAATCTAGTTGGTGAAACTATAGCCTCACATGAGTGAAGGTTAAGGAATTTAGGGGTTAAATGTCAAGATACGACTATAACACCCATAAATTAGTAAGTTGAACTAGTTAGTCGTAGAGACATTCAAAGAGTTTTTGGAGTGTCGTCTGAGGGTTAAAACTCAATGAAGTGACTCATATACTTAGAATGACATGTTTAGGCGTTAAACGTCCGGGTACGACCCCCAAGGACCACCTAAGGGGTCCTTGAGGAGGACGATCACGAGTCCAATTGACGAACCATGAATGGACCCACACCCCGTGGGTTGGGGTCGTGGGTTAAGGCATGTAAAGGCATGAAACATTAGCCTCAGTACCTAGCCACAAACCCCCTTTGACACCCCATGAACCCATCCACGATCCATGGATGGGTGGTCCGTAGGTGGTGACAGTTTTTTGAGTTTTTAGTTTAAGTTAGAGGTTTGGGAATTAGTTAGGTATTTAATTATTTTAATCTAGGGTCATTTTATACTTATTTAGTAGACGTATATAAACTATTTTGAGTCATTAAAACACCTTTTAATAAATCATAACCCAAGACCCAAAATCAAATCCCAACGTCCCCTCCCTTCAAGAGTCTTCTCTCTAGAATCGATTGAAGAACATAGGAAGGGATCAAGCTAGATCTTCAAGAAGAAGAATTTTTCAAATGAATTTGATGGGATTCTACACCTAAGGTATGGATGCTTTTCATTCTTAGTTAGCTATCACCAAGAAGCCCCTTCAACCATGTTTTCAAATTCCCCAAATCTAGGGTTTTCAATTCTAGTCATGGGTCTTCTTCCAATACAAATTAAATTGTTTGATTAAGGTTTTATTATGATTGGTTTTGATGATTTATGATTGGATTAATGTAGTATTTATGGTTTTTGATGAAAATCTCTGTTGGACCCATAATTCCCCTACTTTCTAAATTGTGAACTAAGGTGTGACTTGATTGGTCATGGAAGCTTAATAATCGATTATGTTTAGGTTTATTATGGTGTTGAATCATGATGTCTCTTTATCTAACATGGTAATTCTAGCAAGTTAGGATTGATCTAGATTCTTAGCCTTGAAGGGCAATTTGCTAGGGTTGTATATGTTGATGAAGATTATATATGAACTTGTTGATCCACTTGAAAGGTGGAGGTGTTTAATTATGATGTGGTTACTTGATGATTAATATAATTCTACATGTATTCTTGATTAACCTAAGATTCTAGGGTTATGTCATAAAAGAGGCAAATTGAGGGTTTAGATGTGGTCCTCCAAGAATGATGTATCTCTTCATGTAATGACTAAGTTTAGATCACCTAGACTTGAATTGGTTTAGGATAACACTTCTAAATATGGATTGACATTATTATGATATTAGGTGCATGTTGATGGATACTTGAAGTATAAAATGCTAATAATGATGTGATTAAGGTATTGATGAGTTATTGAATTATGGTATTCGCTTATCTAATGTGCTATTGCTATATGTTTGGAATGAGTTGGTCCATAGCCTTGAAGGGCATATTTTGAAGGTTTGTGCATGTTGACAAGGTTGTGTGTGAACTCATGATTTACTTAGAAGTTCAAAGTCCTATGAATATTGTGTATATTGTGGTATTGTTGAAAAGGACATTTTTCCCTTACCCTTTACACTTAATTATGAAGGAAGTGTCTATGATGATAATGTTGTTGATTGTGTCATTGCAAGGATAATTACACACACACTCTCCATGCATAAACATGAGTATGATGTATCAATGGTGTTAATTGAAAGGATAGTTCTAATATGCACCTTTACACATTATTATGCATGAAATGTATAACTTGTCTAGGATATGAGGATGTTATTTTGTTGACTGAAAGGCTAATTCTCACTTGCTGATGGATCTAAAGTGAAAGGATATTCTCACTTAATGAATCTTTGAGTTATTATGATGAATGTTGGTTTAAGTGTCTAGTGCATTCTCTACTGAACATGAACCTAAGTAAAGGCTTAATGACTTTTAAAGGAAAATAGTCTTAGCACCGAGTGGATATGAACAATGATATAGGAAGCTTTTACGTTTAGCAAGTCCGACTTCCCAACATAGGTTGTCTCATGAGATGGAAACCTTTTACGCTAGAATTCAAAGTTTCTAGTATCAATTTCCTTATCCCATAACTATGTGCCGACATAGGTGTTTAGCTAGTGTATCCACCTAAAAGCTATTACGATAGTTCTACCATAGGCAAGTAGGACGCCCTCTTTTCGGTGTAAGAGTAGAGCACCAGATTCCATGTAGCTCACATGGTCTATATCGGTTAATGCTACTTTCTCTATATAATGAAGATAATTAATGAGACATGAACTATACTATGACTTCTTAATGAGTTTTACTTAGTAGGAGTGGGGGTATGGGACTTCACTTTTACATTGCACAAGTAGACTTAGTGGGATGTCATGGGATGGGTCCTTTATGTTAATGATGAGATTTGAATGCATGCATGTGTATTGAATGGATAGTTGTTATGAATGCCTTTCCTTGTGTTCAAGTGTTGTTCATGACCGAGGTAGCTTCAAGGGAATACTTAGTAGGGTTGGTATTATCGGATGCCAACCATACATTGCACAAGTGTTTCTTAGGGATTGCTTATGTGATGTTTACTTAATGATAGAAATCTTGGTATTTGACTTTGTATTCTTTTATGATTGGAGGCTATGTATTGTGAAGATTGGAATGTGTGTCATATTGTTATTGGAAACTATGCTTGTTATTATAATGATATCTCTCATGTTATAATGAAATGTGTGTGAGTTGCCTTAATGGTTGCATTTTCCAACTATTTCAAAGATGATGCTAAAAAATGGCATAAAGCATGATTTCAAATGAAATGTCCCTTTTTATACATGTTTTAATGGTTTTTGTGCATGGCTTCTAAACTTAGTACTTTTTGTGCAAACCCCATCTTTCTACATTTTCTATAAGTGTAGGCTTTGGAGATATTGGATTCCATCCTTGTGGCTAGGTTCATATCAGATCAAGAAGAAGAAGATTGGTGAGTCCTCATTGTATTCGAGGGCTCAACCTTATGTCCTTATTGTCTTTCTTTTGCATTTTAGACTTTGGTTGTAAGGGCTATGTCCCTAGATGGTTGAGACATAGTGCCATAGATTCTATTTTATTTTATAAAAGACTTCGATTGTAAAGAAACGTTTTAAATTCCGCATTATTTTTCCTATGCTTTAATTATGTCGTGTTACTTCAAGGGGGTAACCTCGGGTCGTGACAGAGATACTACTTGCATGGTGTTCATGTTGACCTATTTACAGATCATAAGAGCCTCCATTATGTGTTCACCTAGAAAAAGTTGAATCTTCATCAGATGAGATGGCTTGAATTCCTCAAGGACTATGACATAAATGTTGCTTTATTATCCTGGTATGGCCAATGTAGTAGTTGATGCTCTGAGCAGACTGTCTCTGGGTAGTGTAGCACATGTTGAGGAATAAAAGAAAGAGTTAGCCAAAGATGTCCACCAGTTTGCTCGCTTAGGAGTATGCCTTATAGACACATCAGATGGTTGTGTGATAGTTCAGAGTGGATCAAAATTTTCATTCATAGCAGAGGTTCAGGAAAAACAAGATAGTGATCCTATATTGCTTCGGTTGAAGGGTTCATTTCATCAAGAAAAAGTTGAGGTTTTATCCTAAGCGGGAGACGGTGTGATTTGTTACCAAGGTCACTTACGTGTTCCTAAGGTGGGTGAGTTCATGCATCACATCCTTACAGAAGCCTATAAATCAAGTTATTCTATTCATCTAGGTGCCACTAAGACGTACCGTGATCTACAAAAAGTCTTTTGGTGGAATGGTATGGCAATGGATATAGAAGACTTTGTGGCTAGGTCTCCTAACTTTCAGCAAGTTAAGATAGAACATCAAAAACCAGGAGGAATGACTCAAGAGATTAACATTTCCTTGTTGAAGAAGTCTATGGGTGATCTGGCATCAATAGTACCATTAGAGAGTTTGACTGTGAAGGATAGTCTCACTTATGAAGAGGTGCCAGTTGAGATTCTTTATCGTAAGGTTCGTAGGTTGAGAAATAAGGAAGTCACTTTAGTGAAGGTTTGTGGATGAGTCAATTCGTAGATAGAGCTACTTGGGAAGAAGAATCAGCTATGATGGCCAAGTATCCTCACCTCTTTCCTTCTGATTCTATTTCCACTTGAGGTAATATTTCCTCTCCAGTCCCTCAACTTACTCTTGAGTAATTCAGTCTATGTATCTTGTTCCCTTACTTATTCTTGCATTTCAACATATTTGCATGATTCTTGGAACTCAGTTCAGTTAGATTTTAGTTTCTAGTACTTAGTGATAGGGATTGCATCTCTTTCCCTACTTACTCACCTTGTTTAGACTTCATTCGAGGACGAATGTCTCAACTGGGAGATATTGTGATACCTAGATATGAGAAAATACAAAAAAATGCAGCTTTCCAGACCTAGTGCAAAGAGCACGGAAGACACATACAATTTGTGGTCTGACACACAATCCGTAAGTGGGGTACATCATTAGGCACCAAATATTTATGGTCTCTGACCCCACCGACGGTCGGCCAGGATGGTCCGTGGTTGGACCTATAGATCGTAAGTGAGGGTCAACAGTCAATTAGAGGGAATTAGTTGTAGGGTCAACTTCAAATAGTCATAACATTTAGCACAGAATGAATTACATGGCCCATGACCTATCAAATGAAATATATTTGAATCCTCTTTCCAATGCCACCTAGTTTGCTAAAATCCCATCTCGGAGTAAAAAGTTATGCTTGTTTTAGTGAAACCCTATTGGTTAAAGCTTGACCGACAACCCCTACCGACGGTTGATAGGTCAACCGACGATCAGTAGGTTCCTCTGTGGATGACCTTCGTCAGCTTTAAAGTTAGGGTCATTTAGGTATTTTTCCTATGCATTGGGTCCTTAAATTATGTTGTTTAATACTTAAACTACGTCATTTTACTATGTTTAAGCCTAATAAAATGTGAGACGTACCCAAAACCTTTATACACAAAAAATCACCCAAACTTAGAGAAAAAAAAAGAAGAAGAAAGAAGTGACAGTTTCCTAAGAACTATCAGAAAGTTTGTTTCAAGTTTCAACCCCAAAATTGAGGGATTTCTCCATAAGATTTCTTCAATAGGTATGTGGGTTTTTACTTATGGATTCCTTTTATCCACTAGGTCCCTAGAATTCATTTAGATTCTTGATACGCTAGATCTTGCTTAGACCTATGGTTTCTAAAACCTTGGATAATTGTTGTGATTTAGCTCTTGTACTATTCGTAATCGAATTATCATGTTTTTTTGGAAAGTTTGCTTAGTTCCTTGCATTAAACTCAGAATCCTAGTTGTGTAGATTCTCTTAGTTCATGCATTACACTTGCTAGGTCAGTTAAACAAATAAACATGCTCCAGTTTTCGAATGTTTCATTGTCAGTACTTACATGTTGCATTCTCAGATTTGAATGTAACAATATTGAGTTATCGAGTATTTCAGTTATGTTGTGTCATACACAATTCCAGTTGGTGAGTCTTAGCATCGAGTTAGACTAGGGTTCAGCATACCCTCTAGTCCTCGAACTACGTCCCCCATAGGTATAAGTCCCCTCTCTTGGGCATCAAATTTAGTGATCACGCCAGTCATACCTTTATTGCCCTGACAAGGTATATTGGGTCCTCTCGATGGGGCGTATACATAAGACTTCAAGTTTAGCTTTCATGATTTTATGTCTGTTAAAAATAGCTCCTACAGTCAGACATTAGTACGTTTGACCAGGTTTTCAGTTATACTCAAGTATTCAATCTCAGCATGTCATGTTCCCGATTAGTACTTGGTCATTGCACTCAGTTCAGTACTTTTTAGTATATTTCAGCATTTACATCCTGTTCAGCTTATATCATTGCCCAGTTATTCTTTGTTCAGCTTATATGTTTGCGCAACTATTATCTATATCCTACATGGTCAGTACATTGTCAGTACTGACACATACTCTGCGCTACATCCTTTTATGATGTAGGTTCAGGTACTCAGTATTCAGATCACGCATAGATTGATTCTCGATCTGAATTTAGCAGCTTTAGTGGTGAGTCCTCATACTGCGAGGACAATAGACATGTTTTTCATATCCAGTTCTTTCATTTCATTTTCAGTTTTGCCAGGGTTAGCCGGGGGCATATCCCAACAACTCTAGTTAGTAAAAGGCTTTTTCAGGCATATTACTAGAATCAGCCTTAGTTTTGAGTGATTGTTCAATATCACTAAACTCTTAGTAAGTTTTAATATGTTCAGATAACTTTGGTATTCCTCACTTTCAGCTCTCTCATGTTTTAGCTTTTGCATAGTATCTCTTTACTTAGTTGTTTTAGTATGCTTATGGTATGCCAGCTTCAGGGTTAGCTTTGGGTTACTCATGATTCTAGGTCTTGTGTTTACGTCAAGCGGGTAGCCTCATGCATGAAAAACTTGATATTAGAGCATTAGGTTCAAGAGTCCTAGGATGTCTAAAAGCCGAACTAAGTAGATTCTTTTTCATGGGTGTGAAGTGCGCCACATCTATGAGGGGGAGCCTACTAAGTGTTGGAAGAATAACTTCCCTTCTTTCTTTTACAACTCGTGTTATAGAGTATGAACTCTATCTAACCTCCTTCTAACTCGTACTTGTCATGTTTTGAAAAATGCCTCCCAGAAGAGATTACAAAAGGAAGCAGCCACCAGCTCCAGTAGACCCATTGAATGAGCCAGTCAACATGCCGATTTTAGGGATGCTTTCCAAGTGCTTGCTCCATCTAGGACTGTCTAGGTTAATTAGCAGGTTGTGGCCCTAGCTCCGCCCTAAACTAACACTGCTGCAATAAGAATCTGGTACTTCGCTTGGATGAACCCTTAGGATATATATGGGTCACAGTCAGAAACAAGAGTTTCTCTGCGACATCCAGAAGATAACAGAAATTATGGGTGGCACTCCAATTGAGAGTCCGGAATTAGCTGACTATCAGTTGAATGGAGTGGCCTACACTTTGTACCAACAATAGAAGGATTAAAAGTCTTCCATTTAGATGTTTATGCGTTGTTAGATACAGGGGCTACACTTTATTTTGTAGCTCCCTATATATTAGCAAAACTTCAGTGCCAATCCAAAAACACACTCAGAACCCTTCTCAGTATTAACTCCAGTTAGTCACCCAATTATAGCTAGATGGGTATTCAGAAATTTCCCAGTCATAGTCTCTCAGAAACTCACCTAAACAAATCTTATAAAGTTAGAAATGGTAGACTTCGATAACATTATAGGCATGGATTCGTTACATTCATGTTATGCCTCAGTTGATTGTAGAACTAGGATCGTTCAGTTTCAGTTTCCATCTTAGAATAGAAGGGTAACAGTTCAGTGCATGTAGGTCTATTTATCTCATACCTTAAGGCAAGGAAGATGATCTCCAAAGGGTATATTTATCATCTTGTTTTCGTTAAGAATTCAAACTCTAAAACCCCAACTCTTGAGTTAGTCCCAGTAGGGTATGAGTTTCCAAAAGTATTCCTAGAAGATCTTCACGGAGTTCCACCTAAAAGGGAACTTGACTTTGGAATAGATCTTTTTCCAGATACCCAACCCATTTCGATTAATTCTTACAAAATGGTTGCAGCTAAGATTAAGGAATTGAAAGAGCAATTGAAAGACCTTCTAGATAAGGGCTTCATCAGACTTGGTATCACTCTATGGGGTTCCCTTGTGATGTTCGTGAAAAAGTAAGATGGTTCTCTCAGAATGTTCATTGACTACCGCCTGTTGAACAAAGTTACAATCACTAACAAATAACCTATCCCCAGCTAGTTTTTTTTTTAAGATAGACTTCTGATCCGGCTATCATCAGCTTAGATTAAAAAATAGTAACATTCCAAAGACAACCTTCAAAATTTGGTATGGTCATTATGAATTTGTATTTTTGTCGTTCGGCCTAATAAATGCTTTTGCAGCTTTGATGGACTTAATGAACATGGTGTTGAAATAGTATTTAAATTTATTCATTATTGTCTTTATTGATGATATCCTCATATATTCTCGAAGTGAGGACTAACATGCGACTCATCTGAGAATTGTTCTACAAACTCTCAAGGATCGCCAGTTATTCGTTAAGTTTAACAAATGTGAATTCTGGTTACAGTCAGTCGCATTCCTCGGACATGTGGTATCTAGTGAAGGAATCCGAGTGGATTCTCAGAAAATAGAGACAGTGAAGCAATGGCCCAGACCCACCTCTCCAACAGATATCAGAAGTTTCTTAGGTTTGGCTGGTTACTACAGGAGATATGTTGAAGGATTTTCATCTATAGCTTCCTTATTGACCAAGTTGACTCAAAAAAATGTCAAGTTCCAGTGGTTATATGAGTGTGAGAAAAACCTATCAGAACTGAAGACTAGGTTGACTAGAGCTCCCGTCTTGACCCTACCTGATGGTTCAGACGACTATGTGATTTATTGTGATGTATCCAGGGTCGTCCAAAGGTTATGTGTTGATGCAACGAGCTGAGCTTATAACTTATGCTTCTAGACAGCTTCAGGTCCATGAGAGGAACCACCCAACTCATGAACTGGAGCTTGCAGCAATAGTATTTTCCCTAAAGATTCGGAGACGCTACCTGTATGGTGGTGTTCATGTTCACGTATTCATAGATCATAAGAGCCTCCAGTATGTGTTCACCCAGAAAGAATTGAATCTTCGTCAGAGGAGATAGCTTGAATTCCTCAAGGGCAATGACATTAATGTTCTTTACCATCCTGGAGAGGCCAACATAGTAACTGATGCTCTCAGCAAACTGTCAATGGGTAGTGTAGCACATGTTGAGGAATAAAAGAAAGAGTTAGCCAAATATTCCCACCGGCTTGCTAGCTTTAGAGTTTGCCTTATAGACACATCAAATGGTGGTGTGATAGTTCAGAATGGATCAGAATTTTTATTGGTAGAAGAGTTTCAGGAAAAACAAGATAGTGATCCTATATTGCTTTAGATGGAGGGCGCATTTCATCAGGAGAAAGTTGAGTTTTTCTCCCAAGCGGGAGATGATGTGCTTTGTTACCAGGGTCGTTTACGTGTTCCTATGGTGGGTGAGTTGAGGTAGCAGATCATTACAGAAGCCCATAACTCCAGGTATTCTATTCATCCAACTGCCACAAAGATGTACCGTGATATGCGGGAAGTCTTTCGGTGGAACGGTATGAAAAATGATATAGTAAAATTTGTGGCTAGGTGTCCTATCGTTCTTCATTCCTCTCCTCTTGGTCGAGTTACTTTGTTCCTATTTCTTGCTTTTTTTTTCCGGGCAGGTTTTAACTAAAAAGATGGGGAATTAGCCAGCTTGCACGATTGAACTCAGAAGAGATGGAATTCCTACCAGACCAGAGAGAAGTGATTCTCTAACAAAGGAAAGAAAGGAATGACTATTACTAGTTTCAACAACTCTCGTTCGTACACATCATCTCTTTATTTCCCGTGCCTCTAGTGAGTTAGAGATAGAATTCAAAAAGGTCAGCGGGGGGAGCACCTCAGTATACGATCGCGCGCAGTAACTGGAAGACCTATTACCGCTAAGTCCAACTTCAATTCACCAAGATAGAGCCAAAGATTCCCCCCCCCCATTGATCGGAGTACGTCGATTACTTTCAGCAAGTTAAGGTAGAACATCAGAAACCATGAGGTAACTCAAGAGATTAGCATTTCCTTGTTGAAGAAGTCTGTTGGTGATCCGACATCAACAATACCATTAGAGAGTGTGGTTGTGAAGGATAGCCTCACTTATGAAGAGGTGCCAGTTCAGATTCTTGACCGTCAGGTTCGTAAGTTGAGAAATAAGGAAGGTTTTTTAGTAAGGGTTTGTGGAGGAATCAGTTTGTAAATGGAGGTACTTGGGAAGCAGAAGAAGCCATGATGGTCAAGTATTCTCACATCTTTCCTTCCGATTCCATTTCAGCTTAAGGTAATATTTCCTCTCCAGTCCCTCAGCTTACTCTTGAGTAATTCAGTCACTGTAAGTTGTTCCATCAATTAATCTTGTATTTCAGCATATTTGCATGCTTCTTGGAACTCAGTCAGTTACAGTTCAGTTTCTAGTACTTACTGATAGGGATTGCATCTTCTTCCCTCCTTACTCAGCTTATTTAGACTTCATTCAAAGATGAATGTTTCGAGGGGAGATATTGTAACACCTAGGATTTGAGAAAATAGAAAAAATGTAGCTTTCCAGACCTGGTGCAAGGACCATGGAAGCCACAGACGGTCTGTGGTCTGACACACAGTCCGTAGATGGGGTACTTCGTTGGGCACCAAATATTTATGGTCTATGACCCCACCCACGGTCGACCATGACGGTCCGTGGTTGGACCTACATCCTGTATGTGAGGGTCAGCAGCCAATTAAAGGGAATTGGTTGTTGGATCAACTTCAAACAGTCATATCATTTTGCACAGAATGAATTACGTGGCCCATGAACTATCAAATGAAAGATATTTGAATCCTATTTCAAACGCCATCGAGTTTGCTAAAATCCCATCTTAGAGTAAAAATTTATGCTCATTTTAGTGAAGTCAAGTCGAGCTGAGCTTCACCGACGGCCCCTATCAATTGTTATGAATTTGTAGTTATGTCTTTTGGGCTAAAAAATGCTAATGTAGCTTTCATGGACTTAATGGCCAAGGCGTTCAAACAGTATTTGGACATGTTTGTTATCGTATTTATTAAATATAAACTCATTTATTCTCGGAGTGATAAGGAGCATGTGACTCATCTTAAAGTTATTTTGTAAACTCTAAAAGATCATCAACTATTCACTAAGTTCAGCAAATGTGAATTCTGGTTACAATCTGTCACTTTTCTTGATCATGTAGTATCCAGCGAAAGGATCCAAGCGGGTTCTCTGAAAATTGAGGTAGTAAAATACTGGCACAAACCCACTTCTCCAACAAATATCAAAAATTTCTTGGGTTTTGCCATTTATTACAAGAGGTTTGTTGAAGGATTTTCATCCATAGTTTCCCAATTGACCAAGTTCACTCAGAAGAAAGTCAAATTTTATTGGTCAAATGAGAGTGAGAAAACCTTCTCAGAACTGAAGAGTAGGTTGACTACGGCTCCAATCTTGACTTTACTAGATGGTTCAGACAGTTATGTGATTTATTGTGATGCCTCCAGGGTCATCCTAGGTTGTGTGTTGATGAAGTAAGGTAAGGTCATAGCTTATGCTTCTAGACAACTTAAGGTCAATAAGAAGAACTACCCAACTCATGACTTCGAGCTTGCAGTCGTAGTGTTTTCTCTAAAGATTTGGAGACATTACTTGTATGGTGTTCATATTGATGTGTTCACAGATCATAAGACCCTCCAGTATGTGTTCACCTAGAAAGTGTTGAATCTTCATCGGAGGAGATGACTTGAATTCCTCAAAGATTATGACATGAATGTGTTTTACCATCCTAGTGAGGCTAATGTAGTGGTTGATGCTCTCAGTATACTGTCTATGGGTGGTGTAGCACATTTTGAGGAAGAAAAGGAATAGTTAGCCAAAGATGTTCACTGGCTTGCTTGCTTAGGAGTTTGCCTTACAGACACATTAGACTTGCCAGCCGAACTAGTAACGGTACATCCAGTCTTTCACATTTCCTTGTTGAAGAAGTGTGTGGGTGATCCAGCTTCGATAGTACCATTAGAGAGTGTGGCTGTAAAGAATAGTCTCACTGATGAAGAGGTGCCAATTGAGTTTCTTGACCTTGAGTTTCGTAGACTAAGAAATGAAGAAGTCGGTTCAATGAAGGCTTTGTAAAGGAGCCAGTCCATAGAGGGAGCTACTTGGGAAGCAGAAGCAGCCATGAAGGCGATGTATCCTTACCTCTTTCCTTTTGATTCTGTTTCAGCTTGAGGTTATAGTTCCTCTCCAGTCTTTCAATTTACTCTTGCATAAATTCAGTCTTAGTATCATGTTCCTACAGTTGTTCTTGCATTTTCAAAATAATTGCATTTTCTTTGAACTCAGTTCAGTCACATATCAGTTTCTAGTATTTAGTGGTACGGATTGAAGCTCCTTCCCTCCATACTCATCTATTTTTGACTTCATTCGAGGACCAATGTTCCCAAAGGGAAGATATTGTAACACCTCAAAAATCAGACTTGGAATTATAGCAGAAAACAACAAAATTTGGTGAAGCACGGCAGGGTTCACGGACCGTGAGAGCATCCACATTCCATCGACCTACTCGTGGCTCAAGCTCACCCAGAAATGGTGGACCACGAAACATTTCACGAGTTGTGTACCACCTCACGAGCCATGGGAAGGCTCGTGTAAGCGAGACAGAACTAACCATGCCCAGGCATCAGACGATAGAGCCCTCCACGGGCTGTGGTCTTGACGACGGGTCATGGTGGCGTTCGTCATCCAAAACCAGTAGACCCCAACCCCAAGGGGAAAACCACGCTGGAATTCACGGTTCATGGTCCTCCGCACAGTCTGTGAAGTGGACCATAGAGGGTCCTCCTAGAACCAGTAGTCACTGTCTAGAAGACCACGACCTACTAGATGGGTCGTCGTCCCTTTGACGGTCCGTCATAGGGCCTGTGGTTGGCTTTCATCAAATTTTATGTTGGGGTCATTCTGCTTTTTTCCCCATGTGTTGGACACCTAAACTACATTGTTTAAACCCTAAACTACGTTGTTTAACTCAGTTTATGCCTAGTATTCTAATCAGAATCTTCCCTAATTGATTTAGTCACCAAAATCATTCAAGCTTAGAGGAAGAGGAGGAGAAACCAGCGCTAGTTTTCCCAAGAACAGTCAAAAACTTTTCTTCAAGTTTCAGACCCATAATCGAAGGTTTTCTCTGTACATTTCATCACTAGGTTTGTTGTATTTCTATTAGGTTCCATTCATCAACTAGGTCCCAAGAATTCAGTCAGAATCTTGTTTATCTATATATTGTTTAGACCTAGGGTTTCTAAAAGCTTAGATATTTGTTGTGATTTAGGTGTTATAGTGTTCTTAATCAGATTATCATGTTTTCATGAAATTGTTGCTTAGTCTTTTGCATAAAACTTAGAACCTTAGTTTTGTAGATTCTTTTGGTTCATGAATTACACTTGCTAGGTCAGTTAAACAGATATACATGCTCCAGTCTCAAATGTTTCATTGTCAATATTTAAATGTTGCATTTTCAGATTTGCATGTTAGAATATTGAGATATCTAGTATTTCACTTATGTTGTATTATGCACATTTCTAATTGGGAGTAGGCTTAGCTCCGAGTTGGACTAGCGTTCAACCTACCCTCACAGTCCCAGAACTATGTCCCCCCGTTGCTTTATAAGTCCCCTCTGTGGGCATCAAATTTAGTGATCACCCAAGTCATGCCTTTATACCCCTAGCAAGGTATATTTTGTCCTCTCACTGGGACGTATGAATCGGACTCCACGTTTAGCTCATGTGGTTTTATATCAATTAATAGTAGCTCCCACAGTCAGACTATAGAGCAATTGACCAGGTTTTCAGTTTATACCTCAGTATTAGTCTCAGCATGTTTTGATCATGATTTGTACTTGGTCATTGCATTTAGCTTAGTTTTCAGTATCTTTCGGTATTATTATTTTGTTCAAATTATATCATTGCTCAGTTCTGCATTATTCAGCTTATATATTTTGTTCAGCTATTATCTATATCCTGAATGCTCAATATATTCCAAGTACTGCCGCATACTCTACGTTACATCCTTTAATGATGTAGGTTCATGTATTCAGCATCCAGATCACGCTTAGATCGACTTTCGGCCCATATTCAGCAGCTTCAGTGGTGATTCCTCATACTTCGAGGACAACAGACATGCGTTTCATTTTTAGTCTTTTATTCAATTTTCAGTCTTGCTAGAGTTAGCTAGGGGCATGTTCCAACAACTCTAGTTAGTTACATGATTTTCAGACATAGTATTAGATTCTTGTTTGGCTTTGAGTAAATGTTCAGTAACACTAAACTCTTAGTACATTTTTACATATTCAGACTAGTTTTGGGTATTCCGCATCTTTCAGTTATCTCATCTTTTAGCTTCCGCACAATATATCTTTATTCAGTTTTTTTCAGTATGGTTGTGATATGCCATAAACAGGGTTAGCTTGGGGTCACTCATTATTCTAAGTCCCGTGTTATGTCAAGGGGGTACCCTCGGAGTGTGACATAATTAGTTCAACAACATACCTTGTGAAATCTCATTAAGTGGGGTCCAGTTCAACAAGTTCAATAAAGATAATCATGGCTTAAAAGTAACACCAACTGCAACTACTTTAAGAAGGAATTATAAGAATGGTATGTGAATGGTGTGCTAAACGACTGGCCCACAAACATGTTGGGAGAACTAGACAGCCTCATGGAATTAATTGTTTTACCTGGACCCCTAAAAAGGTGCATGTTTGATCCTAGATAAACTCAAAAAGGGAGGCATTATCTTTATCAAAGGATGATACCTATGCGAACAAACCAATGAAATTGTGAATCACCCCTTGTCGCACTATAATGCTTAGTAGTTCTTCCTTTGAATGCTTTGTCTCAAATGGGAGTAATGACCATCCAGGTCATTTATGTTTTAATGCCTTCTATTTGTCATTTAGAACATTACTATAGTGACCTCAAGTTATTTTTTACTTTATGGGACTAACAATTTGGTCACTTGGTCGTACAATTGGGTCTTATGCAAATTTCTATGTTTTAGAGTTTTGGAAACTTGAACAATCGATTTCGCTCAAAAGTTCAGGAAGGTATCCTCAAAATCTAATATCGACAGTTCCATCAGCTCCAAAAGGGTTACATTAGGCTAGTGGTGTGGTCGTTATCACTATCTGGGATTTCAATGTGAGTTTGTGCAATTAGGTATGTTAACTTTTATGTTTTGGCCAAAGTTTGACCTTGGTCAACATTCTTCGTAACAATTCCCAAATGAGAATTTTAATATCGCAGTGAGCTCTAGATTGTCTAGTTTGGTCTAGAATGACCCTTCGTGCAGATTTTGAGGCTCTTCGTCTAATTTTGAGGTCCCTTATAGATTTTAGCTTTAAAATGGAGATTTTGTATGGGCCACACTTTTTTCAAGACGAACTCATATGGAAGTTTCTGCTGGTCTATTTAGTCCAAAATATAAAATTTGATCGGATAATATATCTTGTTTGAGTGCAAGGGGTTTCGAATGAATTCCGAACACTCGATACTCCATCAAAGATTTAAGAGTTGCCAAAACCAGCTGATATGCATCATCTTGTGCAATCCAATATGTCTTTCGCATTCATTGGCCTTGGCCTTGTTCACGAAGACTAGGAAGCCTAGCTTCCATGTTCAAGGAGCCTATATTTACGGGATCCCTTGCCACGTTTGTGAGGCCCGGTCCTCTGCCAGACACGATCGATGGGCCCTTGATGCATTTGTTTGGCCCTGCCACATTTGCAAGGAGGAGTCGGGGTCTATTCTTTTAAATTAAGACATACCCTTTGGTGGAGCCTCAAATTTGGAACAACAATTTCTCTTTCATTTCTACTCTATTTTAAGTGATTCAAATTCCTCTGTGATTGTGGAGCCTAAGAATATGTTGGTGTGTGATCGAAAATTTTTAGAGGTTCTCTGGTAGAGGTAACTTTACCTGTATAGGGATCGTCTGAGCTTAGTTAATTGCTCTTAAATGTGAATTTTAATGTATGTGGTTGTTTAAACTATCGAGACTCCGAAATCTATTCAATTGGTAATACAAGTTCAGTGGACTATTTAGGGTCTTCTGATATAGTCATTTCCAGAATTCCAGTGTGGGTCCCATGATTCTACTTTTGACTCCAAAATTGGCCCATCTTCGATTTTATTCAATCTAGTGTATAAATGATCATGTTAATGTTTTGATTCTAATGTTGATAGCGTGGAAGCATTTGAAGGTCGAACAAAAAGGGAGATCTTTGAAACTGTGATTCAGAGTGTGTGTGGTCAGCCTCTCAGTCAGTTTCAACTTCCTCTCCCTTAGATTAATCTTAAAGATGCCTAGTTGATCATGTTACCCTTCTTAGAAATCTTGTTTTAGGCTTATATTTGGGATTTTTGGGACGTGATGCGTGCTACAGTTAGTGCTCAATACCATAGGCTTGCCCTTATTTTCACTGCTTAGACTCTCCACACCAGATTCTAGGATCACTATAGGACTTTCTTGGCTTGTAACATAGGTTCAGGGTCAGTTGTGGTACATGTGGGTACTTCTTAGTGACTTTCTGCCCTCCTTGACATTACACTAGGCTTTCAACCACTTTTTGCCCTATTTTTGACATCCTACCAATTTACCTTCTTTCCTTTGATCTTCTTCAACCTGGATGTGACGTTATTTCTTTGTTGCTCTTTATTTTTCACTTTCATCTTTTTCATGTGTTTTATTATTTTCTTTAGCTTTCAAAAAGTCACATCATTTCCTCTCCTTTCTTTTTTCTCTTTTTCAACCTCAAACTCTTTTCATACCCATTTTTCTTTCGGTTTCCTCTTTCATAGCCACCCTCAACTTATGGATTTTCCATTGGTTGAGGTGCACAATACCCGATGTCGAATCAGGGCCAAGATTGAAGTTACTTTTTACATTATCCACCCTGAACGTAGGCTTTTGGACTAAGTCGAGGTGCACACGTCCAAGGAGGGACCAAGGCCAACATAGTAGATTATGGGAAGGTGAGTTGGGGTTCAGAAAGAAATGGTCTAATTTAGGCTCAAAGCATTTGGATCAAAGGGAGCATTTATTTCATTTGGTTGGATTCATCTTTTAGGCAATTTGTGG